>JANHFT010001049.1:23749-53920 GCA_032467955.1 Pseudoxenodon macrops | reverse complement strand
CCCTAGCCATGCCTACCCAGCCGGTCATTAGGGCAGAGAACTGGTTGTTAAAAAATACCGGGAACCACAAAATCCTTTTGGTACCCGCCATGTTCGTGCAAACCTCCCCGCCCGGTTCCAGGGGCTACATTTAACCGCAAGGGCACCAAGAAGCGAGGGCTGAGGGAAAAGACGGCTGGTTTGAGGCCTTTGGGCCCAGGCGCGTTTCCGGGCGTCCCCGGGAGAGTCTCACACCGAGCGAGCCAGAGAGGGAGGGGTCTGAGTCGGACACAAACGGTTGCCCCCGCCTCCGCCAGGGAGGGAAGGCAGGCAGGCAAGCAGGCGGGCGAGCCTGCCTCAGACAAGCTGAGCAGCTATGCTTTTCACCTCTCCTCCGACTGACTCACCGCAGCCTCGAGAGCCGCCTAAGCCGGCCGCAGCCCTGTAAAAGCGGTTTATCCCGGCCGGACAGGCCCAGCCGGAATCGGTAATGCGGAATGAATGGCTTTAGCCCGCAAGAAAAAAAGCCACATGGCACATTAGCGTGCCTCTCCCAGGGCCCAGCTCTTGTCTTGAGAATGGCTTCACTTGACTCGGACCCATCCTTGCCCGCCACCCACCCCGTCTCCCTTCAAATTGGTTGAAAGACATTAAATTTTGAGATGTTCGTCTCTATGGCCCTGGTGGACAGTGGCACCGTTTCATAGTTGAGCTTGAAGATTGTTAAGTGTCGTTTACACACTTTCTCTTTCTTGGATCAGACACTCGTTTTCCCACCCCTTGTGAGCAAATGTTCTCTTGGCATTGTCAGTGTTGTCGCTGACTTCATCTTTCTCTTGTTGGATGCTTTTAACCCCTATCTAGGTTACCTTACAAGCTTTTTATTATGTAGTAGTATTTTCCTATGTAGAATATCCTGCGTTAAATTTAACTAACAGTAAACTGGAATGATAAAATGAAACTCACTATTTTAACTGTAGGTGACCCCTTTGGTTTATAAGATGGCAAATGGAGCTATTGATGTCTGGCACAGCAATAAATAGATTAAACCATTATGATGTCATTCTATGAAGAACTACCTTTCAGAATTGGTGTCACAATGCAGCAAATTCATGCTTTATCTTATCTCTTGGCAGTATAAGAAATTGTACAAAAAATTAATCTGAAACTATGGTTTGGAATGCAAACTAATATGTGAAGGAAAGACACAATAATAAGAATCCTTAGGCTCATATACAAGTACACTGAGATTGAAGAGAAAATAATTTGATGGGAAAATAGCTGCTGTAGCCTAATAGAAATGTTGTCAGATAGGAGTTCCCTGGTTAAA
This sequence comes from Pseudoxenodon macrops, assembly GCA_032467955.1. Classification (NCBI taxonomy): domain Eukaryota; kingdom Metazoa; phylum Chordata; class Lepidosauria; order Squamata; family Pseudoxenodontidae; genus Pseudoxenodon; species Pseudoxenodon macrops. The sequence goes on along the minus strand of JANHFT010001049.1, from coordinate 52,611 downwards.
ATATTACAGGATTAAAGCATTAAAGCATCATATGGCCACATTAATGTGCTGTTTTTCTTTCTTTTCTGCAGAAAAGTATGCTGGCATAAAATTTGCTGCTTCAGTTGCTAGCTCTGTTCTATCACAATAAAGAGCTGATGACTTGCTATCGTTACTGGTTTAATGCACAACACTTTAAAGAAAAGGATTGGTGGAGTCCACCATGCATCACTTGCCAAAAGGAAAACAGCCACCAATCACTCTAACGTGAGATGAACTAATATAGAGAAGTGCTTGGTGTAGAATGCTTAGCTACCTATCAGGTTGTCTAATTAATAGATTGTGCAGACCCCAATGTGCTCAGTGCCTATGCTGTGTCAGGTTATAAGTCTGGCATTCTTATGGAAGAGTGAGGTGGGTAAGCAGGAGAGAGCGATTGATAATGAATAAGTTCCATGCTGCAAAGGCATGCCAGGGCCTTTGGCAAAGAGCAGTATCGGGAATTAGACCAAAGTTTAAAAAAAATACAGCCATATGTATACCGCAAAAAAGATGTAATGTACTCTGCGGTGGCAGAACCAGGCACAGACAACAGTTAGAACCTGGCTGTCTCTTCTAGTTTATATCAAACTTTGCAGCATAGGACTAGCCCTTTCTTAAAGAAGCACTACTTTTAAAAAATAGTTCTTTTTCAACATGATAAACATGTTGCAGCTCTCTTTAAAAAGATGAAATCAATATAAGAAGGCTGCGTTACCTTATTAACATACAAGAAAGTGCCTGGCAGACATTACTTAAGCAGATGCCTTTGCAGAAGTTTACCCCCTTAGCCCATGTAAAAATGGCTATAGAGGATAATTCTTAGAGATCATAACATGTGTGATCTGTGCCTTCAGAAATTTAAATTAGTCAGTAGGAGCTGGGCAGACCCTACATCTCACAATATTACATCATCAGTGAAAAATACTAGATTTACCCATAGCCAAAAACTTTGTTGGGAGAAAACTGCATTGGGAGAAAAGCAGTAGCACTATTTTAAAATAGAAATAGTTAAAATTTGCTTCAGTGGTAGCATGGAAATGGAATGAAGGCAATGTTATAAGGGCATAGTATAATGAAAATCAGTTTTTCCTCCAATTGCAAGTACAAAAATAGATCAAGGGTAGAATTTAAATGAAATTTTGAACCTAATATGTAAAGTAAGGCTTATGTTATAGATTAGCTAATAGTCTCACCCGCTTCTAATCTATCATATGGAGACAATAATATTGGATTACAATCTATAATATGGATAAAATATTTAGTAACCAGTCAAAGTTTCGATGGACCCCCCCCCCAAAAAAAAAGTACTTACATCCGAGTTCTGACATTCCAAGTGCTGGGCCCGCTCTTTGATCATGTGACCTCATTTCAGGGTCTTGGCAACTGCCCCACATTTACAACCATTGCAGCTTCTTACAAACATGACACCACATTTTATTATATTTTTTGCCAAAAACTGCCTTTACGCGTAGTACATAAAATTATCTGCTACAATGTTCTACCTGTCAATGAATATTTCAGCTTCAACCACAACAATACACCAGCACATAATAGATACAAACTTATGGTAAACCTCTCCAAACTTGATTGCAGAAAATACGACTTCAGTAACAGAATTGTCAATGCCTGGAATGCACTACCTGACACTGTAGTTTCTTCCCCAAACCCCCACCTTAGAATGTCTATTGACAACCTCTCCCCATTCCTAAGAGGTCTTTAAGGGGCATGCATAAGCGCACCAGCGTGCCTACCATCCCTCTCTAAATATTCCCTTTTATTCGTATCCATTTCACGTATCCATTTCATGTATTTATAATCATGTTTATCTGTTATCTAATACATGCTTGACGAATTGAATAAATAAACTTCCAGTTTTCAACAAAATGTCTCATTGCAAACAATTCATTTAACGACCACTGTATTAATGACTTACATTTGCTACCTCAAACTTCTTGTAAAACTATGCACTACTGTGATTACAGTTCCTCTTACAAAAGAATGAAATTCCAGATTCAACTGGTATAGTCAGATATAGGCATGGTATCATTACATTTTCTGTATTATACCCTTACCATGGGCCATTTGAAAGTCGTTCTATGTAGCACATAATCTGTAGTACCTATCCTAGAGAAGAAGGGGAGGTTGAGTTTAGTATAGGTATCATTAACAACTATCCAGATTGCAATATTGTAAAATGGAGCAAATAATAAAACTTCAAAAACTATATCATGAAAGTCCAAGAGCACTCTCATATTAAAAATCATAATTAATACATTAATTATGTACATCTGCCCTTATTTAATTAAAACCTGCCTGTCTATTTGCATTCTTCCCATGTCAAGAATATTGCATATAAATAGATAAAACAATTTAAAGCATCTTTTCAAAGTTGAGAGAGGGAAAAGGAAAGGAAGTAGGAAAAGGAAAGGAGAAAGGGGTTAGGGAAGTAGAGAGTGAAGGAAAGGGAAGTAGAAAGAGTTGGAAAGTTGTTGCAAAATTAGGTGAATTAGGATATATAACAAGGGAAGTGAGAAAAAATATGTATTAAATTTGATTGTGAAATGGAATAAACTAAATAAATATATTTCTATAAAAACTTGATGTTAAGGTATAAATATGTACTCTGACAACAGATGTTGTAAGTTGTGGGTTGGTGTTATAAAAATATAGTAAAATTGTTAAAAAAAAAGATGAAGAGAACATAGAATGAGAACTTACGAGCTTGAAGAAAAATTGTGTGAACATGTGTGCGTGGCAAGAGATTTAGAAAGTATTAGACAGCCTGTGCCCCACTGGGTCATTGTTTTAAAGCAGGAGTGTCAAACTTGATTTCATTGATGGCTCTATCAGGGTTGTGTTTGACCTCAGGGGCTGTGGTGGATGTGGCTGTGGTGGGGATGGGTATGGCCGGCTTGACATCACTAGTCAGGGGCGCCTGTGGTCCGAGCACTCTGCCAGAGAAAACGGGCTCCTAAGCACCATTTTTGGCTGACACAGCCTCCTCAAACCCTCTGCCAGCAAAAATGGAGCTCGGGAGGCCGTTTTCGTGGCAGAGGCACCATGGGCAGTCCTTTGCTATTTCCAGGGCGGTCCTGCGGGCCAGATCTAAGCACCCCGCAGGACGGATCTGGCCCCCAGGCCTTGAGTTTGACATCCCTGTTTTAGATATATTTCCTTAATTAAATAGAAAAACAGAATGACAAAAGCAGGCAAAAAGCAGTGTAGCAGGAGTATCTTCCAACTTTTGGTTTCATCAGTGGGTTTCCTTGCTGGAATCTTGGAACGCTCCCCTTCCCTTCCCATCTCATTCCTTTGTAATATGCAGGAAAGTGGCTGCTGCTACATGGGGGAAGGAGTGAGGAATTGTGAGACTGACAGGGAAAGTGTCATAATGTTGAAAATGAAGATAATGTGATTCCAGCAACCTGGTAATACAGTAGCAGCCAGTAGCACTGAAGCAGCCACCACTTTCATTCCCTTGGTAGTCATGATCCTCAGATTTTGGAAGCTTTCTGTAAGCTAGTACATTTGAAGTACTGTGGTTCAACAGCTACCACACTATTTTGCCCAGTTAAAGGTCATGGTAAGCGTTTTAGTGATATATGGATTTATATACTGTGCTTTCAGGTTTTGTTGGAAGAAATTGTCCGTAAGACTTAATAGGAAGACATATAACAAATTTTACTGGATAGGAAAAAACTATCGGAGAACGGAGAAGCAAAGAAGAAAATACTCCCTGCCAGAAGATGAGGAAAATTATGGTGATTTACTGCTGTGACAAAAAAAAAATGTGTCTGAATTTTTTGGCTCATGGAAGAATCCTATCTCTCAGAAACATGGATTAAAATGAGAATGGCTTAAGACTTAAAAGTATAGAAGAGGTTCAGAAAAAGATGGTGCCACACAAAAATAAAAATTAGAAGGAGAAATTGAAGGAATTAGGTATGTTTAACCCTCATAAAGTATTAAGTGTTAGATATGACGATACATATTAAGTAACTGACAGTTATTCACAAAAAAAGCCATAACTGCAGGATATGAAATAATATTTAAGTTACCATATAGAAAGATAATTTTAAATTGAAGAGAAAATTTCCATAACATAATGAGTTCTAAGGAAGTAGAGAGCTTTTCATATGAAGGTGCATTTAATCACATACAGTGTACATTCACAACAGGGTGAATGTTCTACTTTGCATTGTCAGATATTGCAATTCATATTTTCCAAATGACACAAAAAAGCTGAACACCATAACAAATAAGTTCTCTATGTTCATGTAACCAGATTATAGCCCACAGATTTCAATAGAAAATACTATTTAGTGGTCCAAAGATTTTAGTGATCACCCAAGATACTAATTTTATAATATAATATTATTTTATTTAAATAATTAGCTACAAATGAAAAATACGGAAAAAGATAAATTTCCATTGCAAGTTCCTGCTTCAAATTCAAGGATGTATTTAGGAATGAATGAATGAATGAATGAAAATTTATATGGCTGCCTAATTCATTCTCAGTGACTGGGCAGTTTACAAAGATAAAAATCTCCACAAAAAAAACCCAATAAAAAGCAATAACCCCTCACACACACCCCGAAGACAATAATCAGTCAGTCAAATAAGCCACTTGATGGGCCACATCCCATTATGGGCTCCCCAGGTCTGTTGGCAAAACCATGTCTTCAGGGCCTTGTGAAAGAGTGTCAGACAGGTTGTCAATCTTATTTTCTGTGAGGATAATGTTTCAAAGGGAAGGAACCAGAGGAAATAGGTCTTTCTTCTTGGTCCCAATAGATAATATACCTCCTTGGGAGAAGGGATTTGCAGCATTCCTTGCCTCTGTGCTCTGATAGGTAGGGTAGATGTGATTTGATCTGCAGTTTATGTTCATGAAAACATTTTAAAAATGAATTACTGAATTAATTTATAATATTTTGATCCCTGTCCAACACTGTTAAGCATCCTTAGGTCCATACTGAAATATAACCATTATAAAAATTCAGATGACTTGCTTTTTAGAATGTTTATGTGCAAAGCAGTATTAGCCATTTGTTATACAGTATATCTGATGTGAAAAACAAGGAAATGGGATAGAAAATGGTTGTGAGCAAAGAAAATTGTCGTTCATGCAGGGACCAGCCACTGAGAATTCCCACTCCATATGAGTGAAAGGTATTGGGATCCAATGACCCTTCTTCTCTAATGACTGCCTTCATACTCTGGAACATTTCACCTCTTGAAGTATGAAATATCCTAAACCTCTTAGTGTTCAGGAAGGTACTAGAGATAAGTCTATTCCACTGAATCTTTGGTATTAGCAGTCTAAGAGCTGCCATGTACTTACTAGTTAGGAAGGGTGATTAATTAATTTGTGGGGGAGTTGTAAGTTATGAACGTTGGTTAATTAAGGACAGCCTTGAGTCTAAGCAGCATATAATATTTTGTAAAAATAAATAAAATGAGTATAAGTGACAAACCTGTCTCTCTTAGCTTCTTTCCTTGAGCAACAAAAACTATAATACTAGAAGAAAGGCAAATGATTGGCTGTTTTACATTCCTTGTTAAGGGAGGTGTCACAATCCCAGTATGACAATGAGTTGCTTCTTGGCTGTCAGAAGAAGCAACTGAGCAAAATATTTTTCCCCTCAAAGGTCTATGTGCTTTTTCTCATGCATCTATTCCATATTTTTTATGTATGGAATGGATACATACCTGTTTCCTTATATTCTTATGACTATACCATTATTGTATCTCATAATTTATGTTGATTGCTTTTATTTAGTATCCTATTATGATTTACCGGTATGCTGATTGCTTTAGTAATCTATGACAATCACTGAGTGTTGTATCTACGATTTACATTGTATTTTATTATTATGATTATGATTATAACAATCTTTTTGCTTGTGTGTACAGTAAGTACATTGAGAGCTTATGCACTGGAGATAAATTCCTTGTGTGTCTCCAATCATACGTGGCCAATAATTCTATTTCTATTTTTCAATTTCTATTTTCTAGTGATCATTAACGTCTTATGTAAAGACAAATCTTGATTTACCAATGTGTATTTATACCCAGTAGTGCTGGCTAGTAATAACTTCCTGACAAAAGTTTCTTATTGATAAAAAACATGGATTTGAGATACTCATATCTTCATTGAGATTTCCTTAACATATTCTGTGTATACTAATTCCAACAGCTTGGAACAGTTATCCTTATAAATTCATATATGGATCTTTCACATCCCAGTAATATATTTCTTCACATCACCATTTGCAGCAACTGCAATGATCACAGGGTGTTAACTTTATACAGATGTCACTGTTACACATTTGTATTTCAATTTCTGACACAAACATGTAAATGTGTGTGATAACTTTGTTGCACGCATTTCATAATTTGTCTCCCTGCCATCCATATCACTTCAGAGACTGCTATTTCTTCTGCTCATAAACATTTAATTCTCCAAGTCCCCAAAAAATCCTGCTGTTTTTATAATTTCCTTCTTATTTCTTTCCTTTTAGTTGTTTCTAAGCAAAGAAATACGCTAAGATTGCTCTAGAAAGGACTACATTGTGATAGCCTTTTCATCTTGTACTCTAACATATGAGTTTGGGAAAATATGTTGAAGGATCTATGAAGCAGAATGGCTGTGTTTTCTTAATTGTTGACATCTGGCACAACATGTTACTGCTAAATGTTATAAGATTGAATTTGTGTTTTATTTCAGTGTTTTATATATTAAATATATATATGTTTGCTTAATTATTACCAAATATCTTCTGGATTATGACTGATTTTTTAAAATATTTGTTATATAAGAATATTTATCTGACTATAAAACATAGCCACTTTATTTGTAAAATAAGTCTTTGTATTTATTTTATATTACTCCACAGATTACTTCTCTGAAGTCTATTCAAGTAGTTCTTGACAGACCATTTAATGACTGTTTGAAGTTATGAATATACCTCAAAGGTGTACTTACGACAAGGGTTCAAAATTGTGACTTAGAGGAGGCCTCTGAAGTCGTGATCTTGATTCAGTCCTTTCTGAAACAGCAGCCATCTATGACACTTCCCCCCCCTTTGAGAACCGGAAATCGCCCAGTTTCAGCAGGGGATTTCCAAGGTTCATATGATTATGTGTCTCCCCCTGATCACATGACCAATCCACATCAGGATCTTTGCACTCAGTGTGCTTTCTTTCCACCTCACTGTTGCCATGTGGAGGACTAGAAAAAGTGAATCTCTCGTTGTTTCTTTTGTTGCCTTGAGGTCTGGAATACTATAGCTACTTTTTTTAATACTTTAAAATTTTATTTTTTATTATAGTACCATGCTTGTTTGTAAGTATGTTACAAACTACTGTGCTTGTTTTGTAAATACTTTTTACCAAAAGCAAATTCAGCAAACTTCTGTGGTATTCTACTGTAGTGTGTTTCTTTGCATATGGTTTAAGATTGCTTGCGGAACATTCCTTTGCATTCTACTGAACTGTGGCAGCAGTTCCCTCTGGAGGCTCCACACTGGGAAATTCAGCCACCATGCCCAATTTAAGTTCAAGCACCTGCCTGGAGGCACTGTCATTTGAAGGTTGAGAGCCAACTTGCCTTGCTAGAACAGCTGATGGGCAGGCAGCAGTGGTTCTGTCCAGAGGCTCCATGCCAGTGTCTCAGTTCACTTAACGATTGTGGAGGTCATTTAATGAACAAAGCAAATTAAGTTTGTTCACTTAATGACCCAGTTGATTTACTTAACAAGCACAGTATAAATGTCATAAAATGAGTGATCCATTTTATGACAGTCTTGACTTATAACCCTAATGGGCATGCTCCATTAGGATTGTATCTCAAGGACTACCTGTATTTGGTTTGTATCTGTACTAGATAGGAAACATATTCTTTCTGTATAAAATTATCTTCCACAGTAACTTTGTTTTTCAGATCCTCCCATTGCATTCAACATGTGATCTTGTTAAATCAAAGATAGTTCCAGAATTCCCAGTCATCAGTCTTGCTCTCTGACTTCAGACTTCTAATATTTTCCTTTTTTTCCATAGGCATACTGGCATGACATAGTCATGTAGTATCAGCATTTCTCTTTGGTCACCCCAAAACAGTTTATTTAGCAAATAGTTTTTAATTTACTTTTACCATTCTATATGCATACACTCAGTTCAGTTTTAATTTAATATTTAATTTAATTCATTCAATTTAGCTACCATCTGAGTTAAAACTACTCACAATATAACAACAAATAAAAAATAAAATAGCAAGAAAAATAAGTGGAAGAAAAAATAAAAAGAAGAATATAAATGTATGTTCAGCCAATAACACAAAAATACTGTACATCCCAGAAGCTGCTATATTCTCTCCACTTCTAGCCCAGTGCACCACTGGAAAAAGATAGTAGCAAATCCTTTTTCTATGTTCAATTTTGGATCATAAATCCCATCACTATCAAAACTGGGTCCCATCAATATCAAATGAGAAGGCCTGACTTGTTAGGTGTAGATCAAATGAAGAGGCTTGAGTACAGACTAGATTGATCGTTTGTGTGTTGTGCCGTGTTGACAGGGATTTTGGTGAATGGTGACCCATTCTGTTATATCTGTGTCTATGCTGGTAGACATAGCTCCTGGCTAATGCCTTAATTCTGACAATGCCAGGGTGCCCCCCATGTAACATTTATAATACTGGTTTCCTTAATGTTTGTGGTACCACGACAATATTCCCCTGCAACAGAACTCCTTTTGGACCGATAGTTCATGTTGACGAATTTGAAAAGATTTCCATTTACCCCCACTGATTCCTCAGGCCATCCTCTCTACACCCAGTTCAAAATTTGTGATAAAGTTTTGTCCTTTGGTGATTGTTTTGCAACCTCGGTTGATGTGATAGGGCCAGATACAATGTTCTCAATGAGGAGGACCGGTGTGGTTTAGCCAGTATTTGCATGCCACTAAGAAAATAGTCCATCTAGTCATTCGTGGTTTGGAGTGGGGCGGTCCCCCCGCGATGATGTCTAGAAGTAGTTTGTGATCTCTGACTAATTCAAAGTCCCTTCTATATAAATATTCATGAAAATGCTTGAACCCCGCCACTGTAGCCAGCGCTTCCTTGTCCACCTGGCTGTAGTTTATTTCGGCTGCCACCAGAGTTTTTTTAATATAATGCAATATTTGGCATCCGGTAGCTTAGAACAGCTGCAATACCAAATGGGGAAGCATCACAAGTCAGAATAAGGGGTAGAGTTTCATTATATTGAACCAAAACACTTTTGGAAGACAGGAGTCTTTTAACTGCTTCGAAGGCAGAAGATTCTTTTTGTCCACAGGTCCATTTCGCCTTTTTACCTAGCAGTCGATGTATGGTTCAGCAACTGTCTCCTTCTGTGGCAGAAAAATGCTATAAAAGTTTAGGAGGCCAAGGAATGCCTGTAGTTCTTTTTGGTTCTTTGGTGTGGTGGCTTCCTTAATAGCTTTCACTTTGCTATCAGTGGGGTGTATTCCTGAGCCATCAATTAAATATCTCAGGAACTCGACCTTTGCTACTGCAAATTGGCATTTTTCTTTTTTCACTTTAAGCTGGGCTTCTTGAAACCGACACAAAACTATTCTTAGTCTGTGGGTTAGTTCTTCTTTGTTATTTACGGACATGAGGACATTGTCAAAGTATGGCACCACCCCTGGAATGCCCTGTAGGAGGCGTTCCATTATGCTTTGGAAAAGTCCTGACACCATGCTCACCCCAAATTGCAGGTGGCGGCATTTAAATGTTCCTCTATATGTGACAATAGTCTGAGCCTCTGCGGTGTCCTCGTCCTCTGGCAGTTGCTGATAGGTCTGGGCTTTGCAAAAATTTTGCCCTTTCCCAGGGAATACAATAGATGCTGCACAATGGGCACAGGATAGGCACTCTGCTGCAATGCCTTATTTATCGTGCCCTTATACTCCGCACAGATGCGGATTGAGCTATCTGGCTGTACAGGTGTGACAATGGGGGTTTCCCACTTACTATGATCCACTGGCTCCAGAATCCCTTGGGCGATTCATTTGTCTAATTGGATACCTATTTTGGGCCAGAGAGCAAAAGGGACCCTTTGCGGCTTTATTCTGATGGGAGTGACTTTGGGATCTAGGTTGAACGAAATGGGGGTTTCCCTATACTTGCCTAGAGTCCCATTAAACACATCAGTGAATTACTTGAACAGGTCCTCGATGTTGTCCTCTTGGATGTCATGGATACCAGTCACTCCTAGTCCCAAAGCATCGAACCATGATACTCCCAACAGGTTTGGCAGGTCTCTATTCACCACTGTCATCTGCAAGGGTCCGACAAAGTTTTTAAACTTTACTTGGAAAACTCCATTGCCTAAAACAGGGATGTGGTTTCCTTGATAGTCCTTGAGGAATACCTTTTGTGGTTCTAGCTGGTTCTTTTGCAGCCTCGGCACGGTCTTCTTAATAGTCGACCAGGATACGATGGTCATATAGAACCCTGTGTCTACTTCCATGTCCACGGAGACCCCTCGATTTTAACAGTGACATGGAATTTCTTGGTTCAATAGGTGTCTGAATGCCCCACAATTGTTTGATGAGTTGTCCTCATTTGCTCAGTTCAATCTTCTCTGTTTATGCTTCTGAAACAGTGTATTCCGGAAAACCGTTTGGGAAGCATATTGATGTGGGCGGGGGGTAAGCTGGCTGTTTTTAGTGGAGAAAAACTGGCTGGGTTGCTCTGCAGGTTCTTGCTATGTGCCCTTTCTGCTCGCATCTCTGGCATGTGGCATCTTTAAATTTACATGCCGACCTAGGATGATTCCTCCCACAACCCGCACACAGGAATTGTCTCTCTCTCTCCCAATTTCTTACCCTTCTCTTGGCTTGAGTGCAGTGGATTTCATCGTCTTCCTTGGCAGATTTTTCTGGCTTTGTGCTTTCATGATGCACGGTGGCCACTTCATGAATTAATTAGGGCATCTTTCGGAATCCTGGCACTCTTTGCTTATGGCTGCTACTTTGTTTCTTCATTACCGCTGGTGATTTATTGGAGGATTTGCTCTGGCTTCATCCAGCGCTGCTTGGAATGTGATGCCAGACTTGCTTAATAATAATTTCTGCAACGTTAGGTCTTCCAAACCCAAAACGAGTCTATCCCGCATCATCTTGTCTAAATTGCTGAATTAGCAGTCAGCAGTGATTTCTCTTATTTTTGCAACAAAGTCATTGATTGTTTCCCCCTCTCTTTGATAGCTCTGGTAAAACTCATCTCTCCTTACCAAGTTTGAAGCGCTGGGTGTGTAATGTGTTTGCAGCGCTTTTTGCAGCATCTCCCAGGATACCATGTGGAGATTTGTTGGAGCCAATATGGCTTTAGCAATTTTAAAAATATTGGGTCCACAGTAACTTTAAAAAAACACTCTTTTCCTGTTGTCTGATAATGTTAGAAGATCATTTGCTTCCATGAACATCTGGAATCGGTCCATATATGGTGTCCAATCTTCTTTAGCTGGATTGTAAGAAGGCGGTGGGCTGTGTGAGTTCATCTTGGGATGGCCGATACAGTATTTCAATTTGCTGCGACGATGGCTGCTGATGCCCAGTTCACTTAAGCTGCTTTGTCCTCTTCAGAATCCCATCTTCGTTGCCAGTGGTAGGTGTGGATCAAATGAAGAGGCAGGACTCACAGCTAGTCAAAAGCGTGTTTATTTCAGGCTGGTACAGGAAGGGAAAGGTGCTGACCTGTCCAGCAGCTCCCTCTTTTAAAGGGAACTGTTTGACAGCTTAGCCACTGAAACCCCTTGAATTTTCCTCCTAAAATGGAGGAACAATCAATTTAAACCTACGGTTCTCCTACTTGTCAGGCGGACCAGAGGAAAACTTTTGCTCAAGGTTTCCCTCATTACCATATTCAACATGATTCTTAGTTTATTTAGGAAATGTCAAACAATCTTATAATTTCACAAGTTAACAAGCAAGCATTAAGTGTTACAGATAGAGGGGAAATCCCCAACCTTAAATGGAGAATTATTGCTATTCCTCAATCCTACATTTTCCAATCCACATACACTACTTAAAAAAAATACTGTATATGTAGGGTTGGTCATTTCTGTGGTATCTTTCTCAGAACCTCAAACACTAGAGAGATCAAGAACTGAACATAGATATTTTGCAGTCAGTAGTTTGCTCTATCACTCTATTGCACTCTGACTTGTTTTAGTAAAGTTGCTACTTTTTGAGCTCAACAGTAAATGTTTTAATTTTTTTAGAGAATTAAAACTCAAGTGTTTTCCAAATTAAAATCAGCAGGGTCTATATTTAGGATATCAGGACTTGGGTTTTCCCCCCCTAAGTTTTAAACATACTAAAAAGTGAGAGATTCCTTAGGAATGTTTCCTTGACCACAGGTCTTTAAATACAGACAGACTGTTATGAAAGTTCCTGGAACAGAAAGGGTCAGAGACTGTTCATTACTAATTCCATGTTTATCCTTTTTGTACACAAAGATTATCTTAATGTTTGTTCCTTATCCTGTGTGATCTAGTGATATGAAACATTATAATTTCCTTTAACATAGTATAGTTAGTAGATTTACTGAAACTTTTTTTTCTTGCTCAAAATAGTTTTTTTTAACCAATTTTATTTGGTCAATATACTATCCAAATTATATCAAATAGATGCCTTAATTGTTAAAGGAGTGAGTCTGCAATGCATATATGAAATTATTTCAGAAATTGTTAAAAAAAATAGATGAGAACTCCAAAATAAATTGTGAATTATGATCTCTCAATTGTCAAGAACACATTTTTACAGGAAGGGCTTTTTGTCTACTCTTGGAATTTACAAAACTTAAAATGGCACTTGTCATATAGCTTTTTTTTAAATAAATAAATTCTGCAGTCCATGTTATCTTATTATGAGCCATTTTTAAATACAACATTTTGAGGAAACTTCGCTTTAGAAATGTGTCTTGTGAGGGGCAGGTGTATACAATTATTCGGGACTTAATCCCTGTTTGGCACAGCAGTGTATTTTGTTGGATCAAGACAAGTCAAATAGGTTTTCCTTATAAATTTGACCTCTGATTATGATTCCTCACAGTATTAAGGTTAGAAGAAAAGCCAATTAAAGAGGGTTTTTTTTTAATGTGGCATTTATCTATTTCCAGTACAATACTTCATTCTTATACATTCAGTCTTTTGAAAAGATTAAGTATAGTAGAAATTAGACTACACATTCCTCCATTTTTTTCTATTTTTAACACTTATGAGCAAGCTACTGAAGGAAAATGTTGATAAAATACTGCACTGAACTTTTGTTTGCCATTTGTTTATCTTATAAAAAAATTAAAGCAGCAAATCAATGGGAAAAACTACCCCTTCAGTGAAACACATTGCTTTGTTTTAGAGAATGATATCCTTTACTTCTCCAAGGGGGTCAAAAACATTATCTCAATCCATTTTTGTTGTAATGAACTTTTAACATGTCCTAAAATCCAAAACTTTATTCAAGCATGTAACATCAATGCTATAGTATTTGTAACTTGACTCCTTTTATATATCAATAGAACTCATAGGAAATTCTGATTTAGTAGCAAAAATATGTACAAATTCAGAAAACCTAAAAGAGGGCCAATATTTTTCACACAAGTTTCCCTTGTTTGTTTTCTCAATTTATTTTATATCAACAGATTCAGCTTTGCTAATTTAAAAACAATTTGCATCTTTTCATAGAAACCCTGCTGTTTCAGGAAGTTCACAAACATTTTCAAAAGTCTGGATTCCAGGTTATGGGCAAGAAGTTCTGCAGCAAATTATTTTGTTTTTCTAGGGATTGTTTGAGAGAACCAGACTTTTATGGAATTGCTAACAATTCTCTTGCTAGATATCGGTAGTATGTCAGTTAGTTCACTCTGGATGGTAGTAGCCTATTACAATCATAAACCTCATTTAGTAGAAAATTCTTGGAAGAAACCCTCTGCTGGAGAGATGTCTATGGAGATTCTCAATAATCCAGGTAATGGTAGCCCCAAGGTGCTTTTCCAAAAGGCAACTGGACTTTCTTGGTTTTTTTCTTTAAAAATATTTCGCTTCTCATCCAGAAACTTCTTGGATGCAAAATGTTTTCAAAGAAAAACCAAGAAAATCCAGCTGCCTTTTGGAAAAACACCTTTGGGACTTTACTGGAGAGGTTTAAATTAAATTAATTTACCCAGTTTAAGATGGTCACTTTGGGCTATTTACTATCTCTCAAACCAATGTACCAGAAGATTGTTGGGATGATAGAAAATGTTGGAGATGGAAGTGCTATGAATGATATCTTGAATTCTTGGGAGAAGATGGGTTTTAAAACTAATAAAATGAATCATTGGAAGCTTGGTCAGATGCTGTAGTTTCTGTGCCTGTTCTGAGTGAAGATATGAATAAAATACCATTGGTATCTATTTGAAGATACAAGAAGAGATTTTGAATACTCCATAATTTGGTAATCCTAGATAATTAATTCTATCGCCCTTTGATATCTCACTAAACTAAATGGATTAGGCTTGCAAAACATTGATTGCATTAGAGCAAAATAAATGACTTGATTTATAAGGTCACAAAATTCAGCTTTTGTTTGATAAGCAGCTTAGAATTCTAAATTTGCTTTCCTTAGTATATGTTTGCATTATTGGCTATAACCTGAATGGCAATTCGTTTATACATTGCTTAGATGGTTTAATCTCTGATTTAATGTGTTTTTTTATTTTTATTTACAGGGGTATATACTGTAGCTTTGAAATCTGCTTCCAGGTAAATGGACAGTAGCAATATCAATCCAAAAACGCCTTGTAAAAAAAAAGTACTGTTATCTTGTTTTGCTTTTAATTTTATCCAGCAGCTTTTAAATCAGTCCACTTATCATCTCCGTAACGTTTTCTTCCTCCCCATCCCCTTCAAAGCGTTGTTGTACTTGGAAATTTCAGCCCTCCGCCGGCGGGACGCTCGCTGAGGGAAAAATGGGCGGAAACGTAGCGCTGCTTCTGTTCGTTTCGCAACCTGGAGACGCTCAAGGGCCAGCCGCGCGGATCCAGCAACTGCGTCTTCCGAAATACGCTGAAGCGCATCTATTTTGTAAGCCTTGGATTTGGACGAGGAAAGCGGCAAAAGAAAGCGAGGAGGAGCCGAAGCCGGGGTTGTGCTCATGTGACCGCTGGCGGCACAGGGCTGGGGCTGCTGAGAAGTAGCTGCAACTGCCTGCCGCTTTTGCCCGTTTTTGGAACTGGGTAACAAGGGGAGAGAGACCGGCAGATTCGCTCCTCTCAAGGATACGAAGCCGCCTCGCCCGAAACAGATGATGGCGATACGAGAGCTGAAAGTCTGTCTGCTGGGAGTGTGTAGTGACCGACCGAAAGAAAGGAAGAAAGTAAACTACCGAGGGGGGGGGGACTGGGGCATCGGGGACTGAGACGCTGAATTCGGGGTAGCAAGTGAAGATTTTAAGCAAACAGCGTCCCGCACAAACGACCGACAGAGAGCGCGAGCCGAGCGGAGGAAGGACGGGCGCTGCAAAGCAGCTTGGCAAGCCTGCGATTTAGAGAACAGCTTTCTTTGTCTTCCTTTTGGCCCATTCTAGTTCGGATACGGACTGGCTTTCCGCTCACTTTACTTTTTCGATTTGCTTGCTGGGAATTTTGGCAGCTCAGGCAGTTAGACTAAATAAGGATTAAGCAGACATACTTTCCTCCACCTTCTTGTCCGAGATTTGTTCCAGTTACATTCTACTTTATCTGTTTTCCTCGTACCTGACGGCAAACGTTTGCAGCGATTCTCCTGGGAGACGTGTGTTTGATTCCCGTAGAGATGATGGAATCCTAAACGATGCGGTTGCGCACGCAACGCTGAATGCTGCTTTATAGCAAATTCAATAAAAAAACTTAAGTAAACTAATTCATGTGGCAAGCTAATCATGTGGTGTATTTTTTCTTTTAACTCTTAACCAATTATTAAGAGTAGGATAACTACACTCTCACCATCTGCATTATGCTCAGATTCACAGATAGGCGTAATTTTTGTGCAGATGGTTCTAGCATGTTGTTTTCTTGTTGGGAAATATCCCTTGAGAAGTATTTTTTCAACTGTTAAACTTTAGAACTATCGTTCTCCTTTCCTTCGCTCTCTTCTACAAGTTAAGCATGTTGTGTTTTGTCCCAGACATGGTGTTTTTATGGTTTGTATTTAGCAGATAACATTTTGAGCTCAGAGAAGAGATTGCTACACACTTTAACTGATTTTGGCTATAATTGGACAGAAATTGCTTCATGCAGTGCAAAAAGCAGTTCACCATGAGATGCAACTCAGCAAAAACTTTTGTTCTGTGGCTAACCATATCCTCTTTTTTAGAATCATTCTTTGCAGTGTTATGGTGAATTCCTCCCAGCTGATAATTTGCAAGTCCACATAGACTACTGTCAGGGAATTCTTCCTTTCTTTTCCTCTATTTTGTAGTTTGATGATTTAATAGTTTAGTTTACATTGCCTAGATTTAGCTCCCACTATTAAGAAAAAACAGTACAGCTATTTATTATGAATAAACCATGGTTCACATTTACAGCAAAAAAGGTGCCCCTAAGTTTGCAAAAAAGTCATGATAGTTTGCAACTCCTTAAACCATTTTCTTCTGCATTCCGTTTTAAGAAGTTGCACCAACTGCTGTATAAATGCTTCTCTAATTCCCACAACACTGTCAAATTATTTACTAAGATTATATTACTATTCTTCTTCTTTCCTTACTAGCATCTATCTCTTCCCACTTATTACTATAACCATGTGCTTGTATCTTTCAATTTATATTGTTTTTACTTGTTTACTAGTAGATTTGATAGCTAATTCGTAACCTTGATTTGATAGTGATTCGTAATCACTAAGTGTTGTATCTTTTTATTCTTGATGAATGTATTTTATTCTAATTATGTACACTGAGAGCATATATACCAAAGACAAATTCCTTGTGTGTCCAATCACACTTGGCCAATAAAGAATTCTCTTCTCTTCATATTTATACAGCCAAGTGTTCTGTTCAGACTAAAGTTAACTTAGTCTCAGCTTTGTGGCTTCTCCTATTTCTTCTCCCTTCCCACCTAAGCCAGGAAAATAAATATCAGTTGTCTTCTCTTTGATGGCTTGTTTTTTCAAATACAAAGAATAGATTATATTTCATACTTCCACTATTGAATCTGTAAAACAAACAAGGTCAAGCACCCCAGCAGATCAATATAAAATTACTGTTGAAGACAGACTGGGGACTTGATGAGATGGGTTGCCTGTTAGAGCACACACTAGCCTATTAATGTGGAGGCACTTACATTTATTTATATACTGTATTGAGGCCCCTGTTTACATGCATTTATCAGGATTACCATTTTTTTGTAGGCATAGATTCATAGACTTGGAATTGGAATTTTGACTATGGAGTCCTATTCCCATCTTTGGGTAGGAGTCAAAATGAAAACATCACAGCAGATGGCTTTCTTACCTCTATTTGTCTATATACCTTGTCTATACCTTGCTGTTTCTCTGGATAATTAGAGTCACTATTGCTCTGCATTTAATGTCAACAATGCACTATCTGGAATTTTTCTCTTAAATTTCATTGTTATGTTCTGCCAATTTTCTCTAATCTATCAATATTGTTTTCATTTTATTTGTTTATTAAGTTATTTACTACCTTATGGCCTTTGTGCCAAGTGCAAATTTAATAAACACATCCCCCACTTCTTCAATCAAGTAATTTATTTAAAAGTTAAAAAAATGAGAGTTTAGGATTTGACTTTATAGCCCTCCACTCAATGCCTTCTTCCAATCTGATAAGGAACTATTGATGAGTGTTTTCAGTTTTTAAGCGAAGTATGTAGCATTAAGCTTTTAACCATCCACCCTGAATTGAACAATAATTGCTTATCTCAATATATTTGTATACTTTGTCGGATTATTTTTTTCTGGAATCAAGGTATATAAGTAAAGAATTTCCACAATATGTTAAGGAAGTTGCTTGATCAAAGAACATGAGACAAAGTTTGCCTGTCAAAAATTGTTCTACAATAGATAAATCAGTGTTGAGTTCTTGTAATCACTTTATTGTCTTCAAGACAAAAATATGCTTTATAATCTGGAAACTTCCTAGGTATTGGTGTTAATCTGACTGTAGCTTTTCTTCTTTTACTAGATTTTGGGTATAATGGCATTATACATAACTGATACAACAGAATGTGTGACAATAGTTGTAGAGAAAAAGTAGCAGCACTTTCCTCTCTTTAATCAACACGGTGTTTTTTATAATATGTACAAATATGCATTTGCTTGGCATAGTGATCTGCCTCATTTCTCCAGACTAATGGAAAATCTGTACCCAGCTTCATTAACTTGTGATGAATTTTCAATCCACATAACTTTATTTTTTTATTGGTTATTTAAACCAGATGTCTAACAGTATTTAGAGGAAAATAGTTCCCCATAATTCCCCATAAATTCTATTTAAATACTAAGATGTGTTTGTATGTGTAAAACATTATCTTTAATAAAAATACTAATGGAGTCAGGATGGATAAAAATCTATGGTTTTAAAAAAATCAAAAGAATTGGATTAAAAAAAATTTTTAATGTATTTTTTTTTAATCCACTTTAAAAATAAAATGCTTTTGGAGTAAAAATCTATCTAAAGATAATTTACTATGTAAAATATGCTAATAATTGAGTTTATTCAGCATGAAATGGAGCTTAGTTATGTAGCATGAAGCTGTATATTCTGCAATATTGGGACTGTTGAGTCAAGAGCAGGTCAGAGGAGGAGGAGTTGAGGGACAAAAATGACAGTTGCTCTTTAAAAATTATGATTTAAATCAAGTTGATTTAAATCAAGCCTTTTTACTAGTGATATAAATCGTGATCTAAATCGACTTGATTTAAATCAAACCCATCCTGATTGTAGTGCTGAATATTATTTTCTAAATGCAAATCCAACATTTTTTCCTGTAAAAATTGTGTTTCATTAAAAAAAACACAATGCTTTGTTCAGTACTTTTATTTAGAAACATAGCCTGTTTTGACGTTCCTTAAGTGAAATGAAATTCATTAAATTAATATCTACTTAAAGTTTACCGAACATATTACATATTAATCTGCATAGGATTGTGGCTTTAGTATGTTGAAAGGCTAATATTTTAGAAAAAAACTTTACTACCATAATAGTAAAGTTAGATATACAAGTATTTTTTAGCACTGAGAAACGACAGAATACTTAAGTTTATACAATTCTTCAGAATATAAACAAACTTTTGCTAGTAGTAATTTTGTAGTAATTACTGGGTACACATTTTAAAATTTTTAAATAAAATTTAGTCTAGGAAAACACACTTTAATCATGGTATATTGATATTACATGTCATGGAGGCAGTTACTTTTAATAGAAGTGTTAACATCTTTCTAAACTAGACCACATTTTTAGGAACAGCTATTAGAACTGAGTTGTTGAGGGCTCCTAGTAATAAAACAATAAAAGTATATAATTTTACAGCTAATGCTATATAAAGAAATGTTTTTTACTAGCTAAACTATTTTTACTGCAACTGCGATTATTTATTTATGAGAATTTATATGGCCACTCATTCACTTTCAGTGACTCTAGGTGGCTTACAAAAAATAAAAACCAATATACAAATAGAAAAAACAGTAACCCTCTCCCCCCCCTCTTTTGGTCATAAGTTTACCATTTTTGCCAGGATTATAAAGCACAACACAATCATTAAACAAATCCCATGGTTGTTAAATGAATCCAGCATATCCAATGGACGCTGCAACTGATCATAAATGCAAGCCAGTGCCCAAAATGCAATCAGATGATCCACGGGGGTATACAGCACTCATGACTTCAAGAAGAGGTCATAAGTAGCTTTTTTAAGTCTGACAAAACTTTGAAGTGTTCAGCAAGGACTTCCTATACATCCAAGAAATCAGAAGGACATCAGTGGGAAGCCATCCATCAATTTGATGTTGTTCATGGTTCCAAAGAAAAACATGGAAAACTCTTGAATATCAAACCATTTAATAAATTAATCAGACATCAGAAGTTCAAGTGGAAATAGACTGATTTGCAGAATATTTATCAGAGAGTCTTTGCTCAGATAATGGCAGAGATGACTGCCATTGTGCAGAAAAATTTCACTTTGGCAGTTTTATGATACTTTACTGCTTTCTTGCCTGTTGCTCAATATTGTTTCAAATATTATAATAAAAATACTTTTCTCTGTACTGTTCAAATAGTTTAAATATACTTTTCCATGCATCAAATAATATAATCCAAATATTTTTGCAGACTGTAGATTCAGAGATGAATATACTAATTGAAATCATTAGGAAATCAATGCATAGGATGCAATAAGAAAATATTTCAATTTAAAAGATCCTGAAAATCTATCCTATAAAGCAGAGGTGGGGAACTATGATCCTTTTATGACTTGTGTACTTAAACTCCCAAAATTGGAATTCTGGAAGTTGAAGTCCACAAGTCATAAAGGGGGCATAGTTCCCCACCAATGCAAAACTCTAATTTAAAGCCATTTGTCCCCTTTATCCCCAAGGATAACCTTCAATAAGGATTTTCTACATTGTTAGAGAAAGATCATGAATAGCACTCATTTAATTTTTATTTCCAATAACTGTTCTAGAATTTTCCTTGAATGCAACAAAAATATACAGTTAGTTTGCAAGTTGCAGTTATTGACAGCTGTGTTCAGACATTTTCTCTTCAGGAGCACTTGTAACTTGGAAATGTGGTTAAATATATGGAAAAAAATGTAGAATTGCTATATCCAATCAGTTGATAATGATTAAATGCTTTTTTTGGAATGGCAATAAGAGGAAATGTAATTCCTCATTTATTTATTTATTGGCTCTTCTTTACCATTTTACATACATAACATGTTTCCTTAGCACTTTATATATGTATGACCATGCATGCCACATATCTGAGCATCTGAAGGAATCAAGACTGCTTTCTTCCTGGGTCCTGCTTGATGGCATTGTTTAACTGAGTGGACCCAACACAAGCAGACACTGTAGGGGAAAGGCAGTTCTCTTGTTTAAAGTTTTCTCTCATGGCAAGATAAGTCACTGCATGGATGTAGAGAGGTGCCTTGCTTGTTTCTGTTGCCCGGTTTCTGGCATGTTGTGGCCCAGTCCACAGACTGGAGGTTGGGGACCCCTGCTCTAAGCCTAAGAGTTTCTTCTTTTAAAACAGATGAGCATTCAGGACAATATTGGACTGATTCTTCTTTTCTTACATTTTAGGATAGTGGAGTTGGCAAATCAAGTATAGTTTGTCGATTTGTTCAAGATCATTTTGACCACAATATTAACATTACTATTGGGTAAGTACTATGTACAGTTAAGCTAAATAAACACTTACTAATTCCTTCATAATTTAAAGTAGGGAAAGTTCATTGTTCAATGATAGCTGTATTTGTATTACGGGTTCCATTCCTATATTAACATGGAATATTATTGAGTGGTCATATTACCACCATATTACCACCTGCAATTAATGCCAACTGCAAACTACTTGAATTTTTCTGCAATTGTTTGTTGGCCTCCCACAACTTCCCAATGCTACCCAAACCAAGCAATTTATGCTTATTTTGGGGTAGGGGATTATATATTTTAAGGGTAGAGATGAGAGGAATATTCTCCTATTTCCATTCCTAGTCTTAAAATTCTGAAAAGTGGACAGAAGGGTTGATCTTTCCTATTACAATTACACTTATTTGTTAGATATTTTTATCTTGCCTTTATTTTTTATAAATACCTCAAAGTGATGACTATACCTAATATTCCTTCCTTATCCTATTTCCCCCACTGCAACAACCCTGCAAGGTGAGTTGGGATGAAAGTCACCCAGACGCCTTTCATGCCTAAGGCAGGATTAGAACTCAGAGTTTCCTAGTTTCTAACCTGGTGTCTTAATCACTACATCGAATTGGCTCTTTATGCCAGAAGGTGACTTCTTATGGCTCTCCAGAAGGTTTGGATATACAGTACCGCGTTTCCCTGAGCACGGTACTAAGCACTTGACCTTATTTTCAGGGAGGTCTTATTATTTTTGAGGTGCAGGAGGCGGCGAGCGTGGTCACTTCATGGCTGCTGCTGTGCTTTGGGGAGGGCTTATTTTCAGGGGATGGCTTATTTTAGAGCATGCACTCAAAAGCCTGATTGGGCTTATTATCCGGAGAGGTCTTATTTTCAGGAAAACAGGGTAGCTATGATTTTTTGTTCTATAAATCATTGATTACTCTGATTTAAACCCATAGTTTTTGAAAAGTGCTTTTCATTTAAAATTTATTTATTTATACTTCACATTTCTAAGGCTGACTGGCTCAACAGTGAATCTAGGCAACTGTCAAAAGCAGCCACTGCCCCTGAAATAAACAATGGGAAGGGAGCAAATATACACTATATCAAATGGATGTACCAGAGCTTAGAGTAAATGTGGAATTCACAGAATGTCTTTTTAGTATTGCAGGAACAAAAACAATGAAAGAGAGGCAGTCTCTCAAATAACCAGGCCCTGTGCCATGAAGAACTGTACAGATGATAATCTGCACCTTGGATTGCATCCAGAAATTCATTGGTAATCAGTGCTGCTCACATAGTGGAGGTGTTACATCAGTGTTTTGAGGCAGGCCCATGACTGTTTGTGTCATTGAATTCTGGACCAGCTGTAGCTTCTAAGTGGGCTTCAAGGGCACTTCCATACAGGACACATTGCAGTAATCCATGCACAAATGACTAAGGCATTAATGACCGTGAGAAGAAATTACCAGTGAAGGGAAATGGGCACTTGGCACATTAGGTCAATATGTGCAAAGGACATCCTGGCCACAGTCACTACCTATTCTTTGAGCAGGATCTGTAAGTTCAGAAGGACTCCCAAATCACAAATCACTTTTGTATGGAAAGTACAACTTTACTCAAAACTAAAGATAGAAATATCTGGTACTGGAAAAATCATGAAGCTATAGTTACTTTTATTTGTGAGGGTTGAGTTAAGCCAGTTCCTTCCTATCCAGACCTTAGCAGCCTCCAGATTCTGTGACAACAGCATCACCTGGTCAACCAGGAGTTGAAATATACAACTGAGTATCATCAACTTACTAATGATTTCTGCCTAATTATGCTTTAGTTACCACTTCAATGTTAAACACGAGTGAGAAGAATGTTGAAGGTATCCACAACTAGAAGCATTGGGATTGACCTCTGCCCCAATTACTGATGATTGGAAGCACCCAAGGGAAAGTAGTTGGTCCAGAAATATATCATGATCAACAGTACTTGAAAATTAAAGAGAACCAGAATGGTCATTCACACCCATCCTAGCTCTATCATATCAATGATCACACTGCCTGTGCCCTGACTGAAATAGATTTTTTTTTTTAAACTTCAGCCTGACCACTTTCTCAGCAATTTTTCCCCCAAAGGGGAAGTTGGATGAAAATTATCCAGAATTACAGGTTCGGCAATAGTTTCCTATGGTGAGGACTATGGAAGAATTTAACTCGAGCACTGAGAAGAAGGAATAAGAAAGAAACAGGTTGCTCAGCTCTGGAAAAGTAGAAAGCATGAAAAACAGACTCAGAATAGACTCATCTCGACTTTGTTGTTAAAAAGGCACAGTGAAGGTTTTGGACATGCTTTCAGGATTCTGTTAATACACCCTACAATAAAATAACATTCCTGGAATATCTGCATGTCCGTTCCTTGACCTTGCCTTTCCTGGTACATCACTCTTCTTTGTCATACAACTATACCAGGTGGATATTAAGGCCTTGAAACAGATCCTTCTGAAAATCCCCAAGCTTCTTCTGAAATGCCATTAGGGTCTCACATTCCAGTTAATGTCTGGGGGAGTGAAAGATGTTCAGGTTTCTTAGGTAACTAAATTTATTTTCTTTCAGCCATAAAACATTCATAAACTCTTATATTTTACTAATTCCTTCCAGTATTAAAATCAACAACTACTGAATAGTGAATTGTTGTTTTGGGCCTTAGTAACTCATTTATTAGTTTGTATAATTAATTGAGAAAGTGAGAAACAATTATCCAGATGATGGTAATGATTTATGCAGGAAACATTAAAAAGCATTACCATGCAGGGGAGCAAAAACTATTGTCTTTTCTTTTTTGTTTAGAATTAAATATAGCTTAGAACAAAGATTCCTGCTTTACTTAATCTCTCATTATCTAATTGAATGTTATTGAAAGTCAAATTATAATATTTAGGACTGATCAGCTGAAATTTCCTCGGTATGTATCTGCTTGACTTAAAAGAACAATTTCATTTTGCAATTCATCACATTTTAACAAGATAGGATAGTGTAATTTAAGTGGCTACTATGTCATACATCTTCATTAATCCTTCTAGAATCTCAAATTTTACAAAAAGTAAAGTAGAAAAAAGTAACTTAATTTCCTAATTAAAAAGAGCACTACATGTATGCATCATTATGTTTAATTTAATTTTTAGATTACCTGAAATATCTGTAAAATGTTTTCTATTTCTCAAAACAGTAAGAAGAAATGCTTTGTTTTATCCCTAGTGAAGTTTAGATTTCCTGAAAATGTTGTTTTCTTAATTGGCAAATACATGCACAGTAATTTAATGTAAACTCTGCTTATGTGCAACTCTTTTTTGCAAATTTTAGAGCTTCTTTTATAACTAAAACAGTCCCTTGTGGGAATGAGCTTCATAAATTTCTGATCTGGGACACAGCAGGTCAGGAGAGGGTGAGTATGAGTCTTTTATCCAAAGACAGTTGCATGCCATATTCTGTATTGTTAATACAGCAGGGGGAATCAACATCTGTAACAGATGCTGAAGGTAAGGCATTGTATGTTTATATTGTTTTAAACATCACAGTAATCTAAATTCTGTTTCAACAGAAACAGTTGTATAATAGAGGTTAAACAAACAGAATACTACATCATCAACAGATCGACACTTTCAGAATCAGAATCACATGCAGCCAAGTTCTAGTTCCAGGCTTCTGGAAAGACAGAAATTTTGAACCATTAGAGTCTTCTAATTTCTGCTTTTTCAGGATCTTCATAAGCTTCATTTAATGGCCACTCTCTGAGCTACTTGCCATGTCTTTCTCGCTCCCTATTGCTGTCATGGTATTCTTATTTCCTACAATTGGCCTCAAAGGAAAAGAGGTGACGTAGTTGTACCTGCAATACAAACTTGAATTTCCTTCCATAATGGTATCTTTAAAATCCAATGTACTTTCATCTATTCCAAAACTGGTTCAGACACTTCTGCTGTCTGTTGGTGGGCTGAAGTGCGATCTGATGATTGGCCTCTTGCAATCAGCCAGCCATCTCACTATGATGTGAAGGAGCAGCTTGCATTGCATCTCTTGCTACATTATGCTATTAATTCAAATCTTTAATTCTTTCCCATTTGTCCTGTTGACAAAATTGCTCAGTTTTTCAATTGGCTTGACCATGTTGTCTGAAAGTTTTGAAAATTAGTTTAAGAGAGGGATTATGTAACTAATTTAACAATGTAATTTGTTTATATGTGTATGTATAAATTGTTATGGTATGATCAAATTGATACATTGGTCTGTACTTAATTAGTATAATGGTTGAGACACTTTTTCCCCTTGCTAATATAGTTTTATTTGTCAACTGTAAGTAAAGTTCTTAGTTCACTTAATGGTACCTTGTTTGCTAAGCCTTCCATTACAGTTTCTTGAGCACAATATGCTATTATTGATTTCTACCAATAGCTTATTATTGCTCTATCTAACTATCATATTTTGCTGAAAATATGGGATTTCCTGATCTTGGGGAAAAAAGGAAATATTTTATCTCTTCTTCCATATATATAGTTGTATTAAAGAATGTTATAACTTAGTAGAATAATCATTGTGGAGTATACTATTTTCTGAAAGTCATACAAAGAGTGTTTTTAATGAAATCTCACATGATTTTTCTGTTTCAATTGATTAAATCATAAATGCCTTGCTTGCATTGTAGGAAATTAACTCTTCTTTCATAAACTGAAAACTCTGCTCTGTGTGTGTGTGTAGGAATGGCAGGAGCTGGAGGCAGTGTTAAAAGAAGGATCAGCCTAGAATTTTTACATAGCCACAGCCGACCCTTATCTAACTCCAAGCAAGTGCTATTAGTTGAGAAGATTTCTGTTCATAGGCATGAGTAGCAATAAATCAGTTTAATTGGATCTTCAATGTAGACCTATCTTTCATGCCTGACAGAGTATGTGTCTCTGTGTGTTGTGAGTGTGTATGTGTGAGAGAGAGAGACAGAGAAAAAGAAAGAATGACAATATGAATGTCCAGATGTTTTTCTCTGATGTTATCTTGGGTCCTTGCCAAGATTATTTAGCAAGCACTATGGCTTGAAAAATAATCTGTGCTTCCTTGAGTTCAGAAAATTAGAAAGGTAGTTATACTCTGGCAAGTCTAGCAAGAATTACACTCTTCCTAGAACATCTACTGTAAAAATGATGAAGGGTCTCAAATTAGGACTAGGAGATATTGGTTATAATCCACTGGATATGGCAGGAATAGGTAATCTTAAAACTACTGGGTAGAGGAATGTACATTCAAATGCAGCTATTCTTTATCCCTTTCATTCCTTTTCTGTCTTTTTGTTTGAATACACATCATCTTCTCTTCATCTTGAAAATATTTGTTTGAAGGAAGGGGAAGTAAGAAGAGTTATCTCTTTCTCCCAGGGTAGATCACAGGCCAAGATAGCTGTGGGCATATCTAGACCCACAAATGTGATCCTACTACTTTGGAAGGTATATTAACTACCAATGTTATCATCTTTAAACAGCTGAATAGGCAGAGTTTAAATACCTTCAGGACTTTCTGCTCTGGGCTGGATCTGCCTATCCTGCAAAAGCTGGAAGAGAAACTTGTTAAGATCCCATCACTTGAGTCCCACCTATAGGAATCTACATGTTGCGTCTTCTCAGTGGTAGACCTCTTTGTCCCTGATGTTCTGTTAACCTACTTATGGAGCTTCAGAAGAATCTTCAAAATAACAGTTCAGGAAAGCATTTGGGATTAATGTGGATGACCTACCCCATTGCATAGGAAAAAGTATTCTGGGGTGCTAGGATTTTATTTTAATGCATTTTGTTACTTGATGTACATCATTTACAGCTGTTACATAAAGTAAATTTAGGCGGGAAGATAGAGAGAAAAGGTATTACTGTAACATTATCATTTTTTTGACTTACATAAGTGCAAGAAATAACTTTTTGATTCTTTTTTTGTTCCATGTTTCATAGTTTCATTCACTGGCACCTATGTACTATCATGGATCAGCAGCAGTTGTTATAGTTTATGACATAACTAAGCAGGTGAGCTTACTCCCATTATTGACATTTATTAAAAAAATCCAATTGTTCATTGTGTTTTTCTGTCAGCATCCCACTGTGCTGGCTTAGAGAACAATCCAGCATAAAAAATAGTAAATCATATTTTCATAAGATTTTTAGACATTATTAAATCAAGATAATTAAAAGATAACATTTTCTTTTAATCTTTTAAACTGGGGTAGGCAATCTTTTGAGATTGAGGGGTTTTAAAGATGACACTTTGGGACACTATTTTTCTTACATTATTTGTGCTGAATTTTAGCAGACACATTATGAAATGTTCCAAGGGCTATAAACAGATGTTTTTGTCCATCTCTCCTATAAATACAGTGTGAACTTTGTTGTGTCACTTCATAAAATAGTCAAATTCATTACAGGCAGGTTTAGAGGCCTGCTTCTCAATTTAGAATTTTACTTTGCGAACTTTGATCTTTGTTAGTTTACTGAAAATCAACAAATGCCCATAACTACAAAACAATTGCTTGCCGGAATTGTATGAAATGTGCAACATAATTCTATCTGTTTTTCATGCATTGAGTAATAAACAGTAAGGATTTCTATCTAGCTGCAGTCTAAATTTACCTAGAATGTCAATATGTAATTATTCTTTAATTTTTGGTGTTGAGCTTCCCCATGTTCAAGCTTCTTACACGTTTCCATTGCAATTTTGTCTTTTACACTTTTGGATTGTCTTTTCTGTATTGAAACATCAGCAATTTGATGTCTGGAAGGCTTTAATATAACATACACATGCTCTGAAAGATCCTCAAGTTTTCTTCAGAAGCATATTAAGTGCCACCTGACCTGAGGGGCCTATTATCCATCACAACATTTTTTTCTCATATTTTTTTTTTTTTTTTATACAACACACACATACAACTTACAAAATCTGTTGTAAGGCAAGAGCGTCCTCTTCCAAATTTCTTGCCTGCAGTTTTCAGATCGCCTTTGGAAGAGGACGCTCACTCAGATGCACGCGCCCAGCCACGCGTTCCTTAACTCTTCCAAACACGATGTTTTGGCTGCACGCAAGAAATCTTTCTTGCGTTCAGCGAGAAGAGTCAAGGAAGCATTTCCTCTTATCTTCGCATTCGGGGCTCATTTGCCTCTGCCCGCCCCCCACACCTCGCCATTGGCCATCAATGTCTGAGCCCACACGGGGATTGGGGAGGACGTTCTGTCACTCAAACTCCCCCCTCCACCGTCAGCGCTCACTCCTTGAAAGGTTTAAAGCCTTGCTGCTGCTGTCACGTCGCTTAAGCCCAGACAGCAGCACCGGCGTTCCCGCAGGCAGCCTTGTGGAGGCTAGTGGCAGCAGGCAGGGAAGATCATTCGGTCAGATGGGCGCGCCCAGCCACGCGCTCCTTGACTCTTCCAAACGCGATCTTTTG
>JANHFT010001049.1:9053-23649 GCA_032467955.1 Pseudoxenodon macrops | reverse complement strand
GATTTAACAGATTTAAGAGTTTTAACAGGACCGGTTCTATGACGTCACCAGCTGCTTGCAACCTACTCTATTGAACCAGGCCGAACCGGTAGGATTTCACCCCTGAACTGATGCCTTTGCCATTGCCATTGAAGTGATCATATGTCTGCATCACCTTCCTATATCAGTGCTGCCCAATATGGGTACCTGCTTACCTTAGCAGAACAACTTGGGTGATCTTTGTGCTTTGGATGTCCCTGCTAGAGGCACCTTTGGGTACATACTCCTGGCCTGCTTCATTCACTGTCCAAAGAACACATACCAAACATACAAAATGGCCATGCTGAGGTAGCATAGCATAATTGCAGTACACACATTTTGCACTGGGTGGATGTAGAAATGAGAAAATAATTTCAACACTTCATTTTCTTAGAAACCTTCTGCGTCTTCCTCAAGGCACTTTTGCCACTCATCTAAGAATAGACAAGGAGAAGGATTTAGCTAGAATAAATTCACAAAATCTTATCCTTCATATAACTGGAAAAGAAACAAATTAAAAAAGACATAAACTTCTTCTCTTTCTAGGCACAGGGGAAAAAAAAACTCCATTACTTTTCCTTGAGCAGTATGATAACTGACATAGCTAGTCTGGTGCAATGTATGAAATGTTTAAATGATATTATCATTTTAGGAAAAACAGATTAATTTTATAGTACTTCTCCACGCTCCTCTGTGCTCTATTAAAGCATGACATTTATTAGCATATTTAACTTCATTGAGGTCATTAACCAGCACAGTAATGTAACTATAAGACCTGCTTTTTGTATATTTCAAAGGAAAGCTTCATAGCAGAGTTGCTCTCTGCTTGCAGTTGAAGATAGTAAATACTGCAATCCACATTGTCAATTTTATGACCCAATAAATGCTGAGCTTGGATATTGATAGGTTTGCAGTTTCTGAAATTGAATGCATTAAAGATATGCTAATGGATGTGATTGGTTATATTGGTTACCATGGCCGTTTTTGCTTTATTGTATTGCAAATTTAAGACCAGACAATCCATATTTTTGAGTGTATACTGTTAGAATAAGTCTTAACTGTAGTTATACAATACTAAATCAAATTTGTAATCATATTTTTTTATTTTTCTGTTATTCATTCATTCTGCACTGTATTTAAACTTCATTATTATTCTTTGACAAAGTGTGTTATAATCTGGTATTGCAACTTAATTCCATTCTGATTTTGATAGACAGCAATACACATTAACCTGCCTACTTTAAAATATGATTAGTTAGCCTTATTGTATTTGAGGTCTATTTTTCTCATTCTGCTGAGTAGATTAAGAATGAGTGTGGGTGTGGGTGTATGCATATTTGTGTTTGTGTGAGTGTGTGTGTATTCCTACTTGCCACTAGCATTACTTTTTATTTATATGCTTTTTATTTATATGCTACTTTTTGCAAAATGCTGAAAAATTGAATATGTATTTTTGATTCCCAGAACATTTTTGTGAAAGTTTTGTCTAATTAAAAACTGGATTATATAGCTATAGTATATTGCCCTAGATGTTCCTTTTGTAGATGTTAATTATTACTTACCATGAATAAGTCTTTCATTAATAAGCATGTCCTGAAAACACGAGTGCTTTCTTTATTTGTTTCTCATGCACTTATGTATGTTTTCTGAATATACAGAGGGAGAAAGCATGTGATGTAGAGATTTTTCTATGAACATATATTGTTATGAGTCACGAAGTATCTTTGTACAACTTCTGTTGGCTGGCTATGGCATGATAGAAACATAGATCTCATTTTGCTTGATATTCTAGATTGTTTATATCATTATGAATTTTATACATTTGTTTTCAAATATTATGCTGCAATTTAGTAAGTTCATTTTGATTTATGTATTTAATTTAGGATTCATTTCATGCACTGAAGAAGTGGGTAAAAGAATTAAAAGATCATGGTCCTGAAAACATTGTAATGGCTATTGCTGGAAACAAGTGTGACCTTTCTGGTATTAGGTATATATTCTGATATGTTTACTTTATGCAGTTTTCCATTGCTTTTTCTACAATAAGACAAATAATGCAAATAATAACAAAAATGTTATTTATTGAAATTTATGTAATCTAAGAAATAAACATGTCTACAGTTTCAAAATAACAGTAGTGGTATACTATTCCATCTTAAACATGTTTTACTGTTCTACCCTTGTCTACTTTTTTGTCCAAATTGTTTTATTTATTCACAACTCAATCCTCAAAACTGCGATGCCTTTAATAAAACATTTGGGAATGACCTCACCATGGTGCCCTGCCTTCCTTTATACCAATGTTTTTCAAACGTGGTAGCTTTAAGACATGTTGAGTTCAACTGCTAGAATTCCCTAGCCAGAATGCTGGCTTGGAAATACTGAGAGTTGAAGTCCCTGCATCTTAAAGCTGCCAAATTTGAAAAACACAGCTCTATACTATTAGAATTCTGCCTTGCTGGATATTGTCACTTAGTCCTGTAACAGTGACTTTATGTTGCTCATGTACTGCATCCTTGCCCACATCCCTTTCCCACTGCTAGAAAGGGCAACAGTTAAGTTTCTGTTATTTGTCTCCAATCCATGTTCATGGCCTTCATAGTTTTCTCCGGCATTGCTGAGTAGAAACAAACTTGAGCTTTTCTTCAAGCTCTTTCAATTACTCCTCCAATAAAAACACAGATTTGCACCTCCATTATATATAGCTTGAGTTTTCTCCTGGCAGGGGAACCAACATTGCACATACCTTCAGTATCATTGCAGAGTGTCCAATTCTGTCCATGGTACTTGGAGGCTTCTTGCATATTCTTCTGTCTGTCAGACTCCCATGCAAAATTGTATGCGTGCCTGTTTGCTTGCCTTGGTCACAATATACAAAAACTCTAGCCTGGATGTGGTCTCTATTCTTGATTATATAAATGACTACAAATGTTTTTCTTTCTTTCTTTTATTTGTTAACTTTCTTCTGGGGGAACAACTTACTGTAAGTATGTAATCATTGAGGCATATTTGTTGTTATAAACTTTCTATTGGAACAAACTTCTATTTTTGTTTTTAATTACCAATCATCTCTTTCACTGGAACATTTTAAATCTATTGCTGATGATAGATTATACAAAAAACCAGTGAAGTCAACTTTTTAAAAATGAGTTATTTTCTGCAAAAGACAACGTTTTAGTAGTTGATAACGTATGTACTGTAAAACAACCAGTCCTGTTACTTATTAATCATTTAATTCATTTGCGTATGGGACTCTGGGTGGTCACAACAATTAGAAAACATGTATAGACTGTATAAATAAAACAAAAACTCATGCTAAAGCCACTATTAAAAATTCAAATGCAAAACACAGTAAAAAGGTAAGTATAATCAATAATCCAATTCATGATAACCACTGGAAAGGGTTCCCACCTTTCAATCAGTTACATCTAGCTTTCCATACATTAAAGCAGAAAATATTTTGTGTTAAAACATAAATTACGGTATATAATCAGGATTTATTATTAGGAATAAACATTTCCGTATTTGGTAATACATTTTATTTCATGTATGAATTATTGCTCAAAATGGCAATAATTATGCATCCAGAAATATAATACTGTATAGATGGAATGATATTGGACTTGAGACATCAGTAGTATGGCAAATAATGTTTTGCTTCAGATTCAAATAAGATGAATTATTTTTATTAAGGTACCTATTTTAAATTTATAAAAATACAAATACAAAGGAATTTGAAAAAAAAAGTGATCTATAGTTTATCTACGTGGTAGGTTGAACTTAAAGAAAAAGAAAAAGGAAAGTGTAATTATATTTCTTATTTGAGAAATGCTCAAATTATGAAGAATATTATAGTTGAACCAAACATTCTGTTGCACAACTTACTTCAAACTTCTAAATTTTTATTTTAGGGAGGTACCTATGAAAGATGCCAAAGAATATGCAGAATCTATAGGTGCAATTGTTGTTGAGACTAGTGCCAAAAATTCAATTAACATTGAAGAACTCTTTCAAGCAATCAGTAAGTAAACTTGTTTTTCATATAATTAAGCTTGTACAACTTAAAAAAGTTTTGTTATTTAGGTCACAGCTTTACTAAAGCCCTAGTTTATTTCTCATGAAAGAACAACAATGAAAGAGACAATTGTTTCACAGAGAATCATATAGATATACTTCTAGAGAGGTATTATTCAAAATATTTCACCTTATACTAATTCAGAAAGAATTATTTTTATGTTATAAATTCAGGAATTAATCTTTTTAAGAATATTATAGCATATACCCTTAATTCCTGAAACTTTGGACATTGGATGGGTATCCTACCAATCTCTATTTAAGTTTGGACCTATTTACCATTACAGAGCAATCATTTTAAACAATAAAGCTGGATTTAAAAATAATAAAGACAAAAGAAAATTTCTGCTGATCAGTTAGCAGAAAATCAAGCAATAGAATAGTCAAAAGATAAGGGAATAAGTCCCCAAACAAGCAAAGTACTTGAGCATAAATTCAATCCATTTCCATTACCAGCTGGAAGTATATTTTTTAGTTTAAAGATTTAAAAGGCAAAAAATAATAATCTCTGAACATATTCTGCAATTGATTAGGGTCATAATGAAGGATACAGGATTCACCTTATTATATAGGAAATCCTATATTGTAGCTAGAAAACCCTATTTTCAAGCATTTAGAGAAGCTGTAAGGTTTTAACAATTGTATACATTTTATTTTGTTTTTGTTTTTTTGCTTTTAAAGGCCGGCAGATTCCACCTTTAGAAACTCATGAAAATGGCAACAGTGGAACAATCAAACTCAGGAAGCAGACTGCTCAGACAACACGAAGATGCTGTTAAACAAACCAGAACTGGTTTAATGCACTTGAAAATAAAACAAGATCATTTATTTATTGAACCACGGACTTCAGAAAGCCAACAATATGATACACTCTCTAAAAACAATAGTATCCGTATTCTTTATTGATGGGATTAGTAGGACAAAAATGCCCTTCCAATGGGTTCTGCAGAATTATGTATACAATTCGTTTAAGCAGTAAACTGGTTGAAACAATGACTCAGATTATTTGGAATAATCTGTTGTTGACTATTCTAAAGAAGCAATAAATACATTTTTTTGTATTTTCAGTATGTTTCTTGTTATGTATAATTTTACAGAATTATATAATGCACAGTATTTTAATCAAATAACATTTTATATTACTGGATTTTATTTTACTGAAAAAATCTATGATTTTTTAGAATTATTTTTAAAGGTATAAATGAGGTACACTTCTGCATCCAATGCAAATAAAATCTAGTGACAATAACAATTCAGTAAATGTTAAATTTACTTCTGCATTGGAAAAGCAAAATCATTGAAATGCGAACACTTTTAAATCAGACAGAAGCAGAGGTTTTGGATATACTAAATACTGCAGATGTTAAATGCAAACAAACATTTCATCAAAAGCCAAAAAAGACCAGGATACACTCTCTATTGAATTCATTCAGATTTGAAATAACATAACACCAACCTGACAGTCTGAATACATCAGTTCTATACTTTACCTTTAGTGCAATTATCTGCATCTATATCTTTGATTTGTCTGTTTCTTACTTAGTAACAATACAGATGCAAGATGGAGTCCAAGGAAGTTGAAAACAATACAACCTTTTTTTATCTGAGTCCTTTTTGCAATATATTGAGCAAAGGTGATACCATACCAAGCTAATGCAAACAACAACCACTCATTGAAAGACCTCAGTACTGTCAGCCCTCCCAGATATACCAGACAAGAAACACAACTAGATGCCATGACTCAGTTTCCAGATTGAGAAACTTCATCAATATATCACCATGCAATTTGGGGAGGACACCCTGGGGTTGGTGTGAGAGGAATCAGTACATTCCAGTGATTTGTTCAAACTGAGAAAGCTGCTTGGATAAGCAGCAAAACATCTCAAACCAACAAGGAAATAAGTCTAGTTGCCATGACTCAATTTCCAGATGACTAGATGAACTAATTCTACTTTATTGTAAGGCTACATTAATAAAATCTTGTAAGTCTGAAAGTACAGTGGTACCCTGGTACTCATTGTTAAATGGTTTGGGGAGGCATGACAAGTACTAAAATGAGTGCCAAACAAGCCACATGACTTACCACGTGATCCTTTGTTTCAGGCAGGAAGGACTTTCTATCTGTCCCTTTTCCTATGTCAGTATCCTTTCCAGCATGGCCGACTTCCTGTCCACCTTCTGCAGCCGACTCCTCTTTTGCAGTCACCTTCCCAGTTTGGCTGACTTCCTGTCTGTTCTCCACAGCTACCCCCCTTTAACGATTACAGTGCATCAAGTACCATACAAAGAATGAACACCAGGACAACATTTTTGTGTCAAAATGTGTTGCATAGCAAATTTAATGAGTTATGAAGCCGTTGAGCACCAAGGTATCACTATACAAACTTCTCATCACCACTGTTAACTCCTTGAGCCATTAAAGCGAGTTTTTCCTTAGTTTCTTTGTTGTTAATAAATAGCATATCTTCCCGAAGGTTATTCACACATTCCATTACAGTAGTGATGTATTTTATTTCATGCTTTCTTTATTGTAAATTGCATATATGTTGAAGTTGCTACATATGAAGTAAACTAATAAAGATTCCATCATAAAAATTTATAATAGTAAAAAGTGACAAATATAGAATTAGGAAATTCTATAGATGCATTTTTTTCATGTCCTTAAACTTATGCAATGAAAAAATCTGTCTCTGTATGATCTTTTAAGAGTCAATCCTGACTTGATAGTACATAATTAGTTCTGCCTATATGACACTGAAATATAGGATAGAATCATAGAAGGCATATCAACAACTATTTAGTCTGACTACCTGTTTGAAGTAGCATATTTATATTGCTTGTTATTACAGAATTGCATGTTTAAATGTTATTTTGTAGAAGTTGTGGAGGCACAAAATATTTCTGTGTAGAAATTAGAGGCAACACTAATTTTTTCTCATGTTGAATCATAATTTTCACCATAATCTGTTTCAGGGCGGCTACAGGAAAAAAGTCATTGAAAGCTCTTTGAACAAAAAGAATACAATAGATTTTCTGTGAAGAACTTTCGATGCTCATTCTTCTATTATACAATATAGATCTTTAGCTAAACCGTTCTTTTGACAGTAAAAACAGTCAAATTAGAATAACTGCCAAATATAGCTTAAAAGAAAGTTGTGATTATCTTTTTTTTTTTTGAGAATAATTAGTGCATAACTTCTTTGGGGTTGAAATTTTCTGCCAAAATTCATATCCAATTTTGCTAAGAAAATTGACAAGAATAAATAGTATAATTTTTAGTGGAAGAGTATTAGAAAAAATAGTATATTAAATCATTTAGGGCTCATTCTTAGGGTTCAGCCAAATATTTACTTCTATACACAGCACAGTGGCTTATAAGAAAAGAAAGTAAATATTTGAGAATCAAGTTCATACAAAAAAGTTAAAATGGAAAGAAAACAAAACTTAGTATCAATATTTTACAGTGGCAACTTCAGGAGCTGTGCAATTCAATGAATAGATAACAAAAAATAAATAAAGCAATATTACATCTATTTATGTAGTAGTAATCCCAATCAATGCTATGTGATATTTTTCTGAGTGTACATTCAATTGTAGAGCTGCTGAAATTGCCATTGTAAAATATTGATAGGAAGCTTTGTTTTCTTTCCATTTTAACTTTTATGTATGAAGTTGGCAGGTTATATTAATTTGATTTCAAGTTTTGTATTTAGTATTATAGTTAAGGTGAAGCAAAACAAATCCTGCTATAAAAATAAATCCAAATCTTCTTAGTTGAGTGGAAAATGAACATGTTTCATATCCCTCTTAACGGAGAAAAATTCTCATCACAAAACAATCCTTAACTTCAGATTACACCTGGATTTGCATAACATGCTAGGCCAAAATATGTTGTGGAAATGTGGTTTATTTATAATTGAAAATATGATATGAAATAAGGAAATGGATTAATTTAGTAAATTATGTTTCAGCTAATCACTAGTGTTGTGTGAGCAAAGCAAAATAAAGAGACTTGAGACCACAAACAAGCATTTTTCTATCTACAATTTCTGAGGGCCACCCATTAGATTCAGAAGAATTTTTTTGAAAATGAACCCTCTGCACATATCAGAATTGGAGTAATGTGTGTATGGTGAATCCCTACTATTTGGGTTCAATGCTTGGGATTGGCTTTATGGTGTTCCACTAAAAAGTTTTCTGTAAAATAATTCTCTAGAATCAATTCTTGCCTCCAAAACAATAATGAAGGTAGAGAAAATAAGACCCTTACGTGTGTATGCTGTGACCTACCTCTTCAGATTCCAAAAGGACTCATAGACGGTCTTTTTGGAGTGAGAAGAATGAAATAAAGCACTTCCAGTAGGTTTGATTCCTATTTTTTCCATAAATAAAGTAGGATACCTGCTTGTGTGCGAGATAGAATAAGATGGCATGAAAATGTATCTTTCTAGAAATGGCAGAATTATGTTACTCAAGCAAGAGAATCAAATTGTTTTTTATATTAAGTATTCACAGATTATTTTTATTCATATCCAGGTCAACACTTTTTAATTATAGTCTTTCATTATATAGTATAGCCAATTGTTGTAATGTTTCAGTGCACGGGGCACTTTGCTTCTTATGTAGCTATATACTCTATCCAGTACACATTTTTCTTTTAAAAAATCAGATTTGTTTAAACCTAAACAAATATAATGCATTGTACTCTTTGAATTGTTTATATAAAATGTTGAATGGGCTGGACCCATTAATGTATGGAATGTTATAATCTATTAATATTGGTTACTCTGTTAATATTGTTTGCTCCATATAATTGTACAATTGCCAACAAGATTTGATCCTATAGCAATGTTTTAATTTAACCTCTAGTAAGCAATACTAATAAATGTTTGTAATTTCTGTGATGTGGTCTTTCATAGATAACAAAAATTAAGTAACTGAAGAACAGTTCTTGCAAGATTATTCATGGATAAAATAATCTATTCATTATAATATGTTAGACATCACTTGGATAATCTTAAAGTAATTGAGGTAACCGACTGTGAAGTCATCTTAGATGATCTTGAAAAATCTGAAAATGTAGATAGGGTTCCAGGTGGTATGAGCTCTGCTACCTAAGGCTCAACTCACTCCTGTTTGGCTACTTAAAACATCTACAGAGGCAGGCATAGATAGAAATGGAAAGTAATTAATACTCTTTATGAGAGAGTATTGTGTTCTCAGCTTTGAAATAGTTTACCCCCTCCCCCAAGAGCTCATCTCTAAATGTGCATTAGACAACATTTTTTCACCTTTCCTTATTTTGGTGAACATTCTGGAGAAGATAGTGAGATTTCAATTAGGGAGTCATAATGAAACAGATAACTTGGATCTCTTTCAATCAAACCCAAACTTGGTTATTATTATCAAATGTTATTGGTTACTATCGGGTTGATTATTTTTGTTAGGATTGGATGGTGCAGGTGGGATATCCCTCTTAATCTTGTTAGACATCTTTGATACTATCAAGTACAGAATCTTTGTAGATTGCAGAATTTGGGAGTGGGAAGCAGTAGGTTTTAGTACTATCCTTACTCACAATCAGTCATGGAGAAGGAACAATTGAACCTGAGCACTAATGAGTTTCACAGGGCTTGGCCCTCTGCTCTTTAACATTTGCATATTTCCATCCCAAACTAGGGCAGAGATGTCATGTAAATCTTGATCTGGAATCTATTGGTCCTTGATAACACCAAAGAAGCTCAGGTTGAATCCCAGCATTTTGAGCTGTTCCTTCTTTAAAAAAACTAAGAAAGCTGTAATCTTTAATCATTAGTCTAGATAGGGGTAACACTTTCTCTGAAGGAGCTACTCCATAATTGTATGGTTCTGTTGCACTTTACAACTCCTGCTTAAACAACAGGTGGAGATTATGGCCAAAACAGCTTTCATCCATTACACCTGAACTGAGAGACACTGACAATAGTGACTCATCACTTCAGAAAGATTAGTGTAATATGCTCTAAGTGGGATTTTCTTTGATGACAATCCACAAACAGCAGTTGGTACAAAATATGGTTGGACTGTTAGTGCCGCTATTGATTAACAATAAAATTTCAACTGCAATTATTGGTGCTAATTTTACCCTATAAAATGATGGCTTGGTTCCAAGTATTTGAGAAACTATTTTCAAAGTATTTCTGCTCTTTCCATGCACATTTCCAGAAAGGAATGCTTGGAATTCAGTTGAAGTAACATGGGTATTTGAACCTAAACAATCCTACCTTGTGATGGCATCAAAGTTGTGAAATACCTTGCCACTGAAAGTTTGCCTGATTTTCTATTGGTCTTTAATAGGACTGCCAAGATATTTCTATTCAAGCAGGCATGGGGAAGTTATTTGGACTGATTTATCTGATTGGGGAATTCTTATTTCTTATAGTGTTAATTTTATAGTAAAATTGGGCCATATGTTTTTATTATTATACCTGTTGAGGGTTGATTTGGTTGTTTTACAATATTGATATTGTAATTTGCCAAATTGTTGCATTGGCATAGTAGTGGTTTATTATGGGATTTCATAATTAGTTTTTAATTCAGTCAGAGTCTAGGATCTTGGGCAGCATAGAACTGCATGTAATAA
This sequence comes from Pseudoxenodon macrops, assembly GCA_032467955.1. Classification (NCBI taxonomy): domain Eukaryota; kingdom Metazoa; phylum Chordata; class Lepidosauria; order Squamata; family Pseudoxenodontidae; genus Pseudoxenodon; species Pseudoxenodon macrops. The sequence goes on along the minus strand of JANHFT010001049.1, from coordinate 12,935 downwards.
TTTCATGAAGACCATAAAAAGTGACCTCAAAGTTCATACGTCTACCACTTTGCCCAATACAGTAATAGATATGAAGTTGAGTATAAAATCCTTATATGAGATTTGAACAGGTAAGTAAGTGTGCTGGGTCAATGAAAGGCCTCATCCAGCATTCTTATTCCATAATGACCAACCGGTTGGCTACAAAGTCAATAAACATGTAATGGCACCTTCAGTCTGAAAGCTTCCATTTGGAGAAGAAACATGGAAGATAATGAGTCTTAACAGCATCTAGCCCAAGAAATTGGCTCATGGATTTTATGGAATTACCTCTGTAATAAGGGATAAGGCTAATCTCATATAACTGATAAAACTGGCAATACTGTATAGACAAATTATATTTTTGGTTTGCTACAATATTGAAAAATAAAATAGCTAAAATGTCTACTAATGGTTAATGATAATATATTTTTCTTAAAAGGCCTGACTACTAAATGGAGCTGGAAAGAGATCCCAACCTCCTGCTCACTGCAGAAATTGCAATGCATAATGCAGTTGAAGACTTTCTGCCAGATGATTACCTAATCTGCTAAAGGATCTCCAAGCAATCTTATGTCAAGTCAATGGAATCATAGACCCAGGAATTGAAAGTCAGTAACAGGTGAATATATCTCTTGTGTTTGGGGCCACATAAGTAGAATATTGCTTATTAAAAATTAGACAATATAGCAACAGTGAAATAGCTCAAATTTGCCATAATAAATGGGGCAAAGAAATATCTTCAAAATAAATTAGAGCTTATTAGAACTTGTTCGGGCTCATGGCAACATATGTAGAGAAACAATTTTTGTGCTCATTCTATTCTGTAAAGGGCTTAGATCATCAGGCTTCTGAAATAAATCCTCTTAAGTATTATACAGATCCACCAGTTCACCCAGACATTGTGTTTATGTAATTGTGGCAAAGCTTCAAGTATTGAGATAGATAGCTGTATTGGGGCCAAATAATCCTTGGCACAATGTTTCTTCTTATAATGCTTTGAACATACTGTACCACAGGGAGGACCTGGATTCTAAAAGCAACACTATGCAGCAGTGTTTCTGCCTTTCCAAATGCTGCTCATATTCTTAAAGGCTATTTAAGTAACAAGTAATTAAAAAAAAAAGAGTACAAGAACTGAAAAAAGGAAGGACAGAAAAACACACGAACGTATGTAGAGTGTATCGGTTACAAGCTGCAATGTAGAAATTTCTCATTAGTATCACTGTTACAGTGGCCTATAAATAATTCAATAGAAGACTCAGCAATTCCAACTACAGCATAAAACTATGCATGCCAGCTGAAAGGAAATAAATATTTCATAAATCGCTTCTGATTTTTTTTTTTTAACACTGGCAGGAAACTGAAAGGATTGTGTCAGAAAGACCAAAGTTTAAAATAAGGTAAATCTTGGGAGAAATACCTAAAACAAGAAAAGTATAATTTTGGAACAGAAATAAAAGAAGGGCAAAGAAGCTGTGAGTCTGTTGCAAGGAGAAAGGACCAGATTAATTACAGCCTGGAGTAGTAAAAGAATGAGGATGATTATGAAACTGAAAGATTGTCAAGGTCATAAAAAATAGATTGAAGGAATAGCGGTTAACATTATAGACAAAAAGAAAGGAGATTCAAAAAGATTTAGATAAATTTGAGGACTAGGCCAAAAATAACACAATGAGATTTAATAGGAAAAAATATGAAATCCTTCATGTGGGGGTAGGGGGGGGGAAGGCAAATGTATAGAGGAAACCTGGCTTGGTTGGTAGTCATATATGTGAAAAGATCTGGTTGTTTCTGTATTAAAAAGACGTTACTACATATGCTCACTTATAACTCCATCTACGGATAAAATGACCTTCAAGCCTTTAACTAACATACCATTAAAAAATCACCACCCGTGAATATGCTGACTCACACTTTTCATTATATTTTGGCTAAAGCCTCAAAGGTCTGTTTATCTATGGATGATTTAAGTATATATGGGAAATACAATACTTTAAAAACATATTATTGTACAATATATGCTCGAGCCTATCCATAGATAAGCCAAACCCAAGTTTGGCTTATCTTGCCAAACTGAAGCTATATCCTTTTAACCTGCTAGATATTTCCTGAAGGACTGGGGGGGAAGGAGTACCCCAAACCTCTTACCTCTTCTCCCATCTAGTTCAGGATTGCATAGACTGTTAACCAAGGCCAATTTTGAGAAAACAATGTGTTTCCAAATCTTTCTCCACTGCTTCTCCAGGTGCACAGTTCACTTAGGTCCCATTTAGAATATTGTATCAAGTTCTGGCATTACAGTCTAAAAAGGACAATAATAAAAGATGAGAGATACAAGAACAATCAAAATGGTGAGAGCAGTGGAAATGAGTTTCTACTAGGCATGATTAAAATAACTTACCTACAGTATATGCTTATCTGGCAAAGAGAGAAGGGGAAACATAATAGCATTCTTCAGGTATCTAAAGAATTGACATATAGAGGAAAGAATGGACAGATTTCTATTGCCTCAAAGATCAGATCCAATGGGTTGAAATCAAAGGGAAGGAGATTCAGCCAGAATTTCTAAAAGATAAGAGCTATCAAACAATTGAATACATTGGAGATCTTTGGAGGCTTGATAACTATCTGTGTAAAATGCTTCAGCAGTTCTTGCATTGAGCTGGAGCAGAGGGCCTCTGAGGACACATCCAACACTATAGTCCTATATGTCACAGAGTTGCTTGCCTGTAATTATGCAATGTATTTATAGTAAATTCAATATAGAAGAAATAAAAGTTAATTAATTAAAAAAAGAATTGTATTTATTTGTTGGATTTTTCTATCCCATTTTTTTTTCATGAGCTCAGGATTTACGTAAATTATGTATTTACTTAAATTATGATAAGAAATACGATGGTTATTGAACCTCCAAATATTAATTTTCCAAATAAATAAAATAAATAAATGAGGCCAAAGCTGTTCTCTAAATCAGAATTCCTTATCTTTGCAAAAGTTAAATGTTAAACATAGAGAGGAAAGTATGTTTACATGCCACTCTGTGCTACAATAATGTCTAGCTTACCCCAAATCATATTTCCTCCACGATTGGAGGGCTGTCCTTTCAAGAACTGTAATTCAAAATTACAAGACTGTTTTTATGCTACGTTCATTAATGCTTGATTACTCTGATGGCAAAAGCAAATAACGAACAGAGGAAGCATTTTCCACAATAAATATTGATTCATTCTGTATTATATATTCACAAATAAAATTCTTCCATGTGACTGCTTTCAGTGATATCTATGGTAATTAAAGTTTTCTCTGAACCCAAGATACCATCAAATTTCTAACCAGTGGTGAGGTTGAAAAAAATTAGCAACTGGTTTGCTGCCCGTTTGTTGGGTGAGTGTGGCTATGGGGGCGTGGCCTACTCGGCCTCCTGCACCATAGTGGGGGTGGGGAGTTTTCGCGAGGCTTTCCTTGAACCTCCAGGAGGGCAAAAACGGCCTACACCAGGCACCAGAGGACCTCCGGAGGCATTTTTTACCCTCCGAGGTTCTAGAGGCGTTCTGGAGATTTCTAGAGGGCGAAAACGGCCTCCCCTGGGCTCTAGAGGTCCTCTGGATGCCAGAAATGGGCGTGTTTCTGGGCTTCTGGCACTTCCGATATGCCCGTTTTTCACCCTCCAAGGCTCGAGCCTTTCCTGGAACCTCCAGGAGGGTGAAAACGGCCTCCCCTGGGCACTAGAGGCCCTCCGGAGGCTGGAAACAGGTCTGTTTCCTGACTTCTGGTAGGCCCATTTTTCACCCTCCGACAGCCTCCTTACCCATCCTGCACTTACCTGGCATCCAAAATGGGCCGCATGGAGACTTCTGGGAG
>JANHFT010001038.1:287449-304146 GCA_032467955.1 Pseudoxenodon macrops | reverse complement strand
TTCTTCTTCTTCTTCTTCTTCTTCTTCTTCTTCTTCTTCTTCTTCTTCTTCTTCTTCTTCTTCTTCTTCTTCTCTCCCCCTCCTCCTCCTCCTCCTCTCTCCTTTTTGTCTTCAAGATCTCTTTGACTGCAACAATTAATCCTAAATAAAATTAGTTTTCAACCTTAGTGACTGGTGACCTCAAGACCTTTGAAGTTTGCTACTTCCTTTGTTTGATCTAAATAGATTAATTTAACCCCATTTCATAGATGTTTCCACTATAGGCAATTCTTCTTGCTCTTAATGAAGGCCAGTGAAGTTGAAGCATCACCACAAGGATTTAGGGAAATACTAGCTCTATTTGTGTTCCATTCTGTCTTCCAATTGATGCCACAAACAGTGATTTAACACTACTTCCTTGAATTTATTTTTTTGAGAATAAACTCACTTCTTCCCTGAGCATTAGACTGTTGACTGGCTATTACTGGCAATGATTAACATATGTCTCCACCACCAGTAAAGAAATTAGCACTTTTTCTTCTTTTAGTTGATCCCAGTTTTAACCTTCCAAGTAAAAAGTGATGTTAGTTCAAGTAATTATAGACCAGAGAGCCTGTTCTTTTCTTGTGTCAAAGTCAAATGTTATTTTTCTTCTCTCTTCCCCCATACTCACCATGCCCTGGGGTAACAGACAAATTGCAATGTACAGTATCAAAACAACCTGAGTCACATAATTTGAGGCAGCAGAAAACATTAAGTGCCTGGGTTTTGAAACTGAATTTATGCTTTTCTCTCTGAAAACACCCCCATCCACTAGCAAAATGCATTTCAAATGGCAAGTTTCGCATCTGTACCAAATTTAAGGCTAACCTTTTGTGTTGTATTGACCCCTCAGAAGGAGGCTTTACTTTCTATTCCCAGGGACATCTGCAGGCCTCATGTTTGATTTTGGCAATGTTGAGGCTGTTGTCAGCCAGTTACATTTCATTAGTTGGTAATGGATATAAATATGTGTGCCAAGTTTCTCTATACATACACATATACACACATACATACATCAGAGAGCAGTCTGGAAATAAATATGAGCTATTTTTCTATGGCATGTTAAGAAAAGCATAGAGGATACAAGAACATTGAGGAATACCTATGGAATTCCCACTTGACCAGAATAGATTTACTTCCCCAATTGGTGCTGGATCATTTGCAGTTCATTTGAAGGTCTTCTATGTAGTCAAGAGCAATACTACCTGGGATCTGATGCTGTAGCTAACAATGGTTTGCACTGTGTCAAGAAAAGATCTGGTTTACTCAAGCTGGTGCTCCCATGCTGGTTTCAAAAGTTTTTGCAGCTTGAGGCACATCAAAGGATTCCATTGTGTTTTGGCTGCTTCCCAAAGTTTTGGTAGATGAGATCTCAGAATCTTAATGTTTGGGGTAGAAATATGAAGGATAAGTGAGTACGGGTGGAGGGGAGTGAAGTATGCAGTGATATTTGCAGAGGTTGCAGGGGGCAGTTTTCATTGTTACCCTTGAAATGGCATGCTTCATCTTCATTCTCTAGGGAAGGTTAGCAATATTTTATTAGGCTATTAGCTATTTTAAAAAAATCTTAAGGTTTTATTGAACGTATTCATGATCATCTGCCTGTAGTATTATCGTGTGATTTATTTTTAAAATGTTAATTTATATATTGGCATTCTTACATGTTCCCTGGACTATCTGGACTTGAGATATCTCTTCATTTTATCCCAACTAGAATAACCCTGTGAGGTTGGCTAGGTTGCGAGAGAATGGTTTGTCCCAGGTCACTTGGTGAGTTTCCATGGCTGCAAATGGAATTGAACTGGTTCTCCCTCATTGTAGTCCAACACTTTACCCATTACATATTAATTGACATATTAATACATACTAAGACATTAATGCTGTTTACTTTTAACTAAGTAAATCATCATCATCATTTTAGCCATTGTCTATCCACTGCAGGATGAATGACTCTTCTGCATATTTCCAACTTATACAGTCCTGAACTTTCATTTGCCAACTGGGCCCACAATAATTGCTGATGTTGTCACTCCATCTTGTTTTAGAATAGAATAGAATAGAATTCTTTATTGGCCAAGTGTGATTGGACACACAAGGAATTTGCTTTGGTGCATGTGCTCTCAATGTACATAAAAATACAAGATAAATTTGTCAAGAATGATAAGGTGCAACACGTAATAATACTCATAGGGTCTCTTTCGTGGACATTTTGTTATCAAGTGGGATCCATTCTATGACTGGCTTGGTCTACTAGCCATCAGTTCTTGCTGTATGACAGCCCATTTCCATTATTTTACTCTTTTGATGATATCGTATACTTGTGTTTATTCTCTAAACCACGTGCAGCTTTTTCTTCTTACTTGTCTTGTAATGCCGAGCATGTATCTTTCCATGGCTTTTTGGTGAGGAAATTTCAAGATTAATAATAATATTATTTTAGGTCATGTTTTAAGATCATGCTGAATGTAGTTGGAGAATATTTGTCAGCAAAGAAGGTGTTGAAGACACAGTTACATAGTAAAATAGTTTTCTCTTATATGGCACCTTTCATAGGTAGTAAGGCTATGCATACTTAGAGGGGTGGTGGTGAAAGAATAGCTGCAGAGATTTCATTTAGGCAGGTGTTTGATTTATAGACTGGATAAACATTCGATGTCTATCCTTTCTCTGCTGTTTTTCTCATACCATTTTTGTCTTTTAAGTTGTTATTATTATTATCATCATCATTTATTATTACATTGCTTGTGACCTTAAATCTCAGAATGGCAGATGATATAGAAGACAGCCCTTTCTTTGTTTTCCAGCAACCAAGGGATCTGAATTTTTCACATGAGATGAAAACAGTTTCAACTTTAACAGCTGGAGTTAATATTTTATCAAAAGGGGGAGGGGTGGGATTTACAAATCTTTCCTGCTTCTTTTTTCCAACAGGCTTTGAGAGAGCATTTAGTGCAATCTAGCAACACTGTATACTGGATAATTCCCAATTTGCATGTCTGGAGGCACTCTTTCACTCTGAGATATAAACTAGTATAGACATCGTTCTAACATCATGTCTTTTTCCTACCAGTCCCCCTCCGCATTGTTGCTTTTTGACCACAATCACTGATGAAGAATTCTTGGAAATTTGAAAGCTTGCATCTGTTTTGTAATAGCTGGCTTAAGAAAGGCATTGGCTTTATGTTTGTGGAATATAAATAAGCACTAATTTAACAGTGTCACATTTCTAGAAGATCAACAGGAGAATCAGTTGCCCAAAAGAAATAGAAAGCAATCAGTGAAGCATGTCTTTTTTCAAGACGTTTCATGATGGTGCTGCCACTGAGAAATATATTTATAAAATCTACTATATTATATGCTTTATAGACATTTAAATACGTTGGTGAGGTCATATACCCGGAGATTGTATTTAAAGAAGCTAGGACATAAAATCTCTTGAAAACAAGAGAACTATGTTAATAAAACCCAGTTTTCATGAATTTCTGCAATCTGTAATATTGCAGGAATATAATATAATTCTGACTTTTGGAAGCATTGTTCTGTCAATGATGGTATACTTATCCCACAGCATCTCAGAATAATATCTGACTCAGTGGCTAAGCACACTGAAAGTCTGCCAATCACTTCCCTAACCCTAAGGAACTGTACCAAGTTGATTAGTAAACAAATAATGGAGAATAATTTTATATATGTCTACAAAGTCCTTGGAAGACAGAAAAGCTAAATTGTAAATTATAAATATCAATTATCAATTTAAAGTTATTAATTCTAGAAGCCATCATTTTGTCAAGGCCTTACCCAAGGTTTGCGTAGGGACTATTCCCTAACCCTTTACAATCATTATAAGGTAAAGTGTTCTCGCATGCTATAAAGCTGAAGACAAAAATGTATCTGCATATCTTATGCTCAGAAAATAGCAGCTTAAAATCTTTCTAATTTTATAAACATGCCAAAATAAAAATAATAAGAATATTTTTAAATCATATTATTAGAAGCCTACATACAGATACTATGTATCTGAATGGTCAAACAAGTGGCAACTTCAAATCTCAATCAACAAATGCTCAATCTTACAAATTGGCAAAAATAATCAGAACATAAATTACAAGCTAGATGATCACGATCTTGTTGATGATCCTCACTCAGTTAAGGACCTTGGAGTACTCATCTCTAATGATCTAAATGCCAGAGCCCACTGCAATAGCATTGCCAAAGGCATTAAGAGTGGTTATCCTAATCTTGTGTAGCTTCTTCTCTAGCAATATTGTACTTTTAACTAGAGCATATAAGACATTTGCTAAACCAATTCTCGAATACAGCTTATCTGTCTGGAACCCGCACTACATATTGGACATTAATACAATTGAGAATGTCCAGAGATATTTCACGAGAAGAGTCCTCCACATACTATATCCACAGCATTCTGCTGGCCTACTAGTTTAGTCACTTTATCAAAGGATGTTATAAGTTTGATTTTTCATAAACTGTTTTTAACAAACCTGTGCTGGTGTCTAATTATAAATTTATTTGTTTCTAGATATTTACAAATGTTTTTTGATTATCTTTTCTAGTACCTTCCTAGGTATTGATGTTAGGCTGATTGGTCTGTAGTTTCCTGGGTCTGATTTTTCCCCTTTTTTTAAACATGAAGCCACATCAACTGTTTTCCAGTCCTCAGGTAATTCCCCGCAGTGTTTCAGGATTTTTGAAAGATATGGTACAATGGTTCTGAGATGACATCTGCCAGCTCCTTCAGAACTCTAGGATGTAGTTCATCACGTCCCGGTGATTTATATTCATCAAGATAAGATAGGTGCTCTCTAACCATTTTCTTGCTTATTTTAATTTTTATTTCTAGTCTGTCTTTTACAGTTATGTTTTTGGTAGATTGGGCTATAGTTTCTTTTTTGCGTGAAGACCAACACAATGAATTAGTTCAGCAGTTCTTTTTTCTCCCTACTGCCTGTTACATCCTTGCCATTTCATCTCTTTAGTGGACTGACTGTTTCCTTGACTATTTTTCTTATTATTTATATGTTGAAAAAAACTTTTTTATTATCTGACTTTTACTGCAAGTCTTTCTTTGCTTTGCTTTCCTGACTTCCTCTTTGCAGATTCTGATTATCTGCTGATTTCTGCCTTAGTTATGTGGCCCTCTTTATATTTTTTGTACTTATCCCTTTTGAATTTCAGTTTATCAAAGAGATCTTTGTGCAGCATGCTGGTTTCTTCTTGGATTTCTTTTTTTTCTTTTTCAATGATATTATGCTGGACTGGGCTTTTATGATCATATTTTTCAGAGTTTCTTAAGCTTCTTGAGTTGTTTTCCCCTTCAGGATTTTCATCCAAGAAATCTTTTCCAAGCTCTCTCTGAGTTAAAATCAACTCTTTTAAAATCCAAGACTCTGGTATAATTATATTCTATTGCTTGTGTTTGCATTATATTGAATTCCAATATGACATGGTAACTCTCACCCAAGATTCCTGTAATTTAAACTCCCTTTAGGTCCAGTACAGCTTTTCTTCTGGTTCCCTTCTCTACCTTTTGGATGACAAAGTTGTCAGCTAGGTTGGTTAGAAATCTGTTTGATCTCCCACTTGATGCAGAGTTTGTCACCCCAATATCAGGGTAGTTAAAGTCTCTGATTACTAATGTAGAATATTTTCTACAGACATTTGTTAATTGTTTAGCAAAAAGTTCATCTATTTCTCCTGCTTGGTTGGAATGCCTGTAATATATGCCTACAGCAATGTCATTCTTTTTTCCTTTTATATTGACCCATATGGATTCTAGATTTTCATCCTTGGTTTTGTGGATTTCTGTGGAGGTGTAGTGTTCATATCTCTTTTGTTAGGTCTTTTTATTTCGAATGGCTTGTATCCTTCCATCAGTATATTCTCATCATGAGTTTCATCGCACCATGTTTCAGTAATAGCAACTATATTATATTTATCTTCATGCACTATTACTTCAAGTTCACCCTGTTTGTTCCCTAAACTTTGAGTATTTGTGTATAGGCATTTGAGTCCTTTATGTTTCTTATATCTCCTACTTTGTATCTGAGTTTTCCATCCTTTCCATCACTCTCTATTTTATTGTGTTTTTTAAAGTTACCCTCATAAAATTGTTCTTCTTGTATACATCCCTTTTAAAAGTCTAGATTTTTCTTTAAGCTAATACATCTTTTTCTTTAACTTTATTTTAACATAAATATCTTCAAATACACTTTCAATAATATTTTACAAACTTGAAGAGTAGGTTGTTTATTTCTAAGTGGAGGGTAAAGGATTGGTTAATGATTGATTCCATGACTTTGCAGGTAACACAACATAAAGAGATTGGTCTGTAATTTTCAAATAGGCTAGGGTCTCCCTTTCTGAAGATAGGAATGACTGTGATTTGTGACCATAAGTTGGGTATGGAGCTGGAAATATTTTTCAAAAATTATGCTCAGAGGTTCTGCTAGGGCAGTGGAAAGTTTTTTTTAAGAATAGGCACATAGTTCATCAGGTCCAATGGATAGAGATGGTTTTAGACCACATAGTGCCTTTCCAATGTTGTCATCTGTAAAATTAATGTGTATTAGATCATTGTAATTGTTTGTGATTTGACTAGGAAATAATGGATATGAGTTGATGCTGTTTACAAAGACTGAGCCAAAGAATGTGTTAAGGAGATTGGCTTTAATGGTTTCATCATTACAGTCTTTATTTTTAGGTCCTTTGGGGTGGGATGGTTCTCAGCTCTTTGAGTTTATTGTTTACAAAATTGTAGAAGGCACGGTTGGATTTTGTGCACAGGAGGTTTTCCTCTTGTTTGATATGATAATTGGTGCATTCAGTTTTTATTTGTTGGCATACGTTCTTGTAGTGGCTTTTAAAGTTGGCTATGTAGCCAATGTTGTTTTTTCGGCAAAGAGATTTTTTTGGGGGGAATTGGAGCTTCATTATTGTTATGGGTAGTTTGTTTTTCCTGGTTTTGGGAGTTATTAGTGGTACGTATAGTTTAATAACTCTTTTGACTTCAAGCAAAAAAATGTTATAATGGTCTTCGGCAGTATTACAGCCACTGAATAGGATTTGCCAATCAAGAGATGAGAAGTCAGTGTTTATGAGATCATAATTGGTTTTTTTTTTAATTAACTGGGGATGCCATCGTGATGATGATTTTGTAAGGGTGTATATTGAAGCAAAAGTTTATCATGCTGTGATCATTGTTGGAAAAGGGTTCTTTTATTTGTAATCCATAAAATGAGTTTGAACTGTTGCAGAAGATGAGATCAAGGCAGTAATTGAGTTTAGTGTTGTTGGTTACTAGTTGATCCAGTCCCAAATTAGTTACAGCATTGTTCAGGGTTGAATGTATAGGTTCAGTTGTACATTTGTTAAGGGACCATTTAATAAGAGGTTGATTGAGATCACCAAGAAGGGTATGGAGCGGAGGCTGCCCATGTTAGAAGTGAAGTTAACTTATTTGCATGTTCGATGTCGTAGTCTGGGGCTCTGTAACATAGTTACAGGGAAAACCTCCTCAAGAATCCTTCCCTGGGCATGTCAGTTGGCCATCCTTTCCCCAGAAGTGAGAAAAAAAATCAGTTTTAAGTTGATTTCAGAAGCAAAGAATGGCTACATTCACTCTTGTAGCCCTGAAAGCATTTGCCTTTTAATTAAATGTGGTAGTTGGAAAAGGAACTAACTTTTGAATATATATTTTTTGCCACCGTAGACTACTTTGGGTCTTCTAAAATATATACAGATGCAAAAAAGTTTTTCAAAAATATAAAATGTATACAGATGCTCAATAACAATTGATAATTGACATTAATTTGTATTTGTATCTAATAATATTAGCAAAACTTGAAATTGGTTAATTCCTATATTTGCAATATCTTAAAACTTTGAATTTATCATGAATTGTGGCTTAGATTAGAAAAACTTTTAATTTTTTAAAATTTAAAGTGAATTTCCATTGTCTCCCACTACACACACGCAAACACACACACACACACTGCATATAAGCATTGAGATTCACATGATTTGGCATATGGACATATTTCTTAATAATTGTACAATATTATAAGATAAAGTTTGTTTATTGCTTTACTTAGACTGGTTGGAACTGCAGGTTGTGTATATTTTTAAATATGAAGTCAAAATTGCCCTGGAATCATAATCATGTAAATTTGTCTCTAGTCTCTAGGGCATAGTTCAAAACCAGTGAGATATGATTCCAGTAAACAAACATTAAAGTTTCGTGATTCAATTTACATTTAAAATTACCACACAATGCAAAATGGGAAGACATAGGTATTTTCTTGCCATTAAATGCAGAAAACAATATGATTTGATTTTTTTTTATCATCTTGTAGAAAAACTTTTTTAAAAATTTACACCGTGAGTGGGTAGAATTCTGCACAAAGATGCTTCTAATATAAAAATGATCCAAATGTGAAATAAAGGCAGAAAAAGATCATTGTCAACAGATAAATTTGCTGGATTTGTACTTGGTGTTTCCATTCAAACAGATGATGAAAAGAGTTATGTGAACAAAAATGGAAATATAATTAAACAACATTACTAAAATATATTGATGAAAATGAAATGTAATATTTAATAGCAAGAAATAATTCAAAAGCCTGAAATTATAAGGCAAGGCTCAAGTCCCTTCCTAAAAGTAGATTGATCTAAAAACATCTATTTGTCAATGATGAACTCTACTTTGTTTTCCCGGCTGCACTTGGATTCAATTATTTATAGATATCAAATGTTTATTACAGAAAGTTTAATTTTTTTAAACAAGGTTTACAGAAGATGCTCACTTTTTTTATACAAGATATCCGAAAAGGGATGAATGTATTATGGGACTTTTCATTCAAATATGGTATGCCAGTTATGGGGCAATTTATATTTGAGATTTTGTTCAAATTGAAGAGTCATAATACAATTTATGCAAATTTCACTCTGTCTAAAATGTAAAACACACATTATCTAAAGCAATTTTAATAATATTCTCTAGCACTTTGGGATTATGTAACAATGAAATCAAGCAATTAACTTTTACAGTATATCCTGTTGTATAATTGGATCTCTACCCAAATGCTATTGAGATGGCAAATAGGAATATGAACAAATTTACTCAAAGGAATTGTTGAAATGGAAAGAAGGAGAGTAATATTTAACAATTTTCATGGATATATTTAAGAAGTTTTTTTGAAGAGTTGTATTGTGATCTTTTACATTTTTAAATGTCTGACATGAAATTAGAGTAATAGGACATTTATCTTACACTTATTATTAAACTGAAGCTGCTATATACAGAACACCTCATTGACTCAATAGGCATTATGGCAGATTTTATGTGATTAATTAAATGCCCCAATTTGAGTGTATTTGGTCATTATTCATGCTCCTGTCAATGAAAAACAAAACACTTTAGCCATCTTGTTTTATCCATAAAGTTCTACAATCAAAAGAAAAAACTATTCTAGCATAAATATGAAGGGTATATTGTAACCTACTTTATATAATGTACTTATCCTTGGTTTTTTTGTTTATAGTTTATTATGTAAACCTCAATCAGCTGCTTTTACTAAATATGCTAAAGAATATAGTTCCTAAGTCATGTGAGGTCATATCAAAGTAGAATGTATGAACTCTGCTTTCAAGTATTAAAAAGAAACTTTGTTCCAGAGTTGTAGTCTTACTAAGAACCAACATAAAGAATTCTATTACATTTTTGTGTCACCCACAAATCATTCTGAAACTCTAACCTTGATAACATAGAATAGTGATGGCTAACCTTTTTGCCATTGCGTGCCAAAAGTGGGAGCATGGGGGGGCGGGTGCCCACATCCAAAATGCACTGGAGGCTAAAACATATAAAGAACGTTTGCTGGAACTGGGTATGCCTATTTTGATGAAAAGAAGGACCAGATATGACATGATAGAAGTGTTCCAATATCTCAGGGGCTGTCACAAAGAAGAGGGAGTCAAGCTATTCTCCAAAGCATCTGAGGATAGGTCAAGAAGTAATGGGTGGAAACTAATCAAGGGGAGAAACAACTAAGGAGAAATTTCTTGCTAGTTAGAACAATTGCCTCCAGAAGTTGTAAATGCTCCAACACTGGAAGTTTTTGGAAGAGATTGAATAACCATTTGTCTGAAGTGGTGTAGGGTTTCCTGCCTAAGCAGGGAGTTGGACTAGAAGACCTCCAAGATCCCTTCCAACTCTGTTATTCTATTATATTCATTGGCTTTCATTCCAGAATTGCTAATTGTTACTATCTGTAGTGAAAGCGTGAGTTCAAGATTTTCAAATAACTCTCGATAAGAGCATGCCATAATGTGGGTGAAGTAGAACAAATGGATTGTTTAAACATTTGTGTTAGTTTAGAAATCCCAAGTTATATTTCAGAATGATGCATTATTGTTTATACTTTGAAGCTAAATTCAATTGATGTTATGGGTGATTATCTAAGAGTGATAGTGGAAGACAGCATATCGTTTACATTACCTGTTGCATTTATTTTAGCACACTGACAAACACAGAGAAATAAATATATATACATACTGTCCATTTAAACTGTATGTTGAGACAGTTGGAAAAATTACTTGATGTATAAGAGACAAACTAGCATAAAATGTCATTCTCAGCATAAAAATCTACATTTGACAGTGTCTATCCTTCAACAGCTTCAGGGGTGGGTCCTAACTTATCTTGCCACCGGTTCTCTGTCTCCTGTGCCGCGTGGGTGCGTGCGTGCCTCGTGCTTGCGTGCATGCGCAGTAGAAAAAAACAATTTTTTCTATAAAGGCCCAAAACAAGATGGCGACGCATGCACAGTGCCGGAAACTCAGCTTCTGTGCATATGCAGAAGAAAAAAAACGGGGGGAAATTCCAAAAAAAATTCCCCCCCAAAAAAAATTCAAAAAAAAGAGATGGCGGCGCCCACAGAGCAGAACCGGCTCTGTGACTTCACCAGCGAACTATTACCTACTTGGTAGAACTGGTCTGAACTGGTAGGAACCCACCTCTGAACAGCTTATTCCTTTTGCTGAACTTTATATCTTTTTCTAGTACATAATATGTTTTCTGTGTTAAAACTAATCTACAATATATCACAGGTGATTTTTTTTCTCTTTATGAAAGCAAACACGATATTAACTTTGTTGAGGGTTAACCTGCACAAAAATGTTTTTATTATAGTTATCTATGCTTTTATTAGTACTTCAGAATAATATGTGCTTAGAATGGAAATCAGCAGTATTAAAATAAAAACTTTTCAAAACCTTATGGAAAAATACCATATCAGAAAATATTCAAATGCAAGCTCAGATTTCTGTAAATGGAAATCTGAAAAGTGATACTCATTTAAAAATGCCAACACAAATACAATATATTCTGAAAATGTTCCTGATATTACGCACAAATGTGACTTGGCTTTGGGGAAAGAATACCAATTTGTTTAACTTTCAATAATAAATCTTTATGTTCATTTTGTTTATTTTTGCTTTCCCTTCCCTCTGGCCCATTCTTATGTCTGCTGAGGCTTTTACACCTCTTTTGAAATGGTTGCAAGATGAGGAAGTGATGTATGGATGCTCAGCTTTTTAAAAACCAGTTCAATGTTCTTAGATCAAAATCAATGTTTTGCTCCAACATTAAAAGCAGAATGTTACATTTGTGAAACTGAATTTTGTGTTTACATATGGCTTTTGTACTTTTAAAACCAAGCCTTGAATTACTCTAGAAAATTTTCTAATACTAATTTGTAGAGACATAGGACAGGAAATAATAAACCAATTTTAGAATTGCCATGGACTGGTGGCATCTCTCCGATTGTCATACAATCACATCAACAGATTTCTAAAAACTAGCTAAAATTGAATTATTCTGGAGTGTAAATGTGTAAACAAAAATCAAGATGGTGGTTGCAACTATCTTATATATGCTTTGCAGTAAAAATGATCTGGAGGCTATGATTGTAAACACAATTTTGACTTTTTTTATCCCAGTGCCTCAGCAGACGTTTCTGTCTAGAGGGCTTTTGGTTGTTAATGCAATGTTGCCAGGGTTGTAATTTTATTTAATTTTTATTTTTAAATTATTTAAAAATTATTTAAAAAAAATATTTTTAAACATTATTAATTTTTAGATATTTTCTGTATTTAGTTTAGAGAAATGTAATTATGCTGATTACGTTTCTCCAGTTTTGAGTCAAATATATCATTTTAGTTCAATACTGTTTCTATCTTTACTTGGCATCATTTTGTAATACGCCACTTCCTAATCTGAGTTCCTGGCTGGGTTCTCATTGCATGCCTAACTTTCTCACTGATTTGACCAATTTTCTGAGTTCTCATATAATCCAAGAAAACAGACTATGTTCATGGGACATAGTCAAACCACAAGTTTGAGGAAATTATTTATTTGTGTCTGCTTTCTGTAAGTAGGAATCTAATCTGAGCTTGATTAATGATCCAGTTAATAGGTAGTAGTTAGCTACCATGTTTCTTCGAAAATATGACCCACCCCGAAAAGACACACTATCATGTTTTTGAACGCATGCATTAAAATTAAGCCCTAACCCTAAAATTAGCCCTAATTAAGACCCTGCCCACCACGGGGTGCAGGGGGTGGGGTGAAGCACACAAGTAAACATTAATCTATGGGATGGGGTGGCCTACTTACCAGGCCTCGCATACCCCAACACCTGCCTCGCCTTGCAGGCCCACTTCTCCTGTGGCTGTTTGCCAGCACTCGCATGCATCGCCGCTGATCTCCATTTTGCCATCAGAGCCTTCCGGAAAGTTCTCTGCAGCTGAGAAATGGACTCCAGATTGACATGCAAGGCACTGTCTGACTTCTATTTTGCCTTCAGATGCTTTCCGGAAAGTCCTCGGTAGCCTATAAAAGACCTCTGGATCGATCTGGAGTGGCTGTTGGGGCTGCCACCAATAATTAGACCCACCCAAAAAGAAATCCTAGTCAAAAGGGGTCAAAAGAAAATAAAACCTGGTCATATTTTTGGGGAAACACGGTAGTTAGCAATGACCCTATTACTAAGCCAGTAAAAGGTTAGAGACATAGATAATAGGTATTGGCAAAGCCTATAATATAATTATAATCATATAATTATAACTTCCTGGCTACATATGTCCCATGAGAGTCAGTTTGGTGTAGTGGTTTTCTATCTTAGGCACAAAGCCAGCTGGGTGACCTTGAACCAATCATTCTGTCTTAGTCCTAAGAAAGAGGCTACAGTAAACCTCTTCCAAAGTCTTGCCAAAAAATCTACAGAGAACAGTCCAGGAGTCAACACTGATTTGAAGGAACCAAAAACAACAACACCATCCCTCAAAGAAGATAGTGAATACCTAGGAACAAAGGCAGAAATAATGAAAGTAAGAGATCAAGAGGAATATTATTATTAAAAATTGCTTTAGATTATCTATGGTGGCACAGTGGTTAGAATGCAGTACTGCAGACTAAGTCACTGCTCAGTCCAGGAGCTTGATTCTGAGTGGCTCAAGGTTGATTCATCCTTTCATCCTTCCGAGGTCGGTAAAATGAGGGTCCAGATTGTTGGGGGCAATATGCTGACTCTGTAAACCACTTAGAGTGTGCTATAAAGCACTGTGAAGTGGTATATAAGTCTAAGTGCTTTTCCCCCCAAAGTTTTTTATTTTTTCCATTATATTAACACAAATACAAAAAACCTTTTTTCTTCCATCAGCCATGTGTCATCTGGTTATACACATCTTATACACATTCCCCTTTTATTAAATTCCCTCTTATTTTCTTCTTAATATATTACATAAATTATCATTTTAACCTAACCCCTCCAAACTCCTTTCTTTTCTTCTATCCATTTATAAAATATCTCCCAAATCGTATAATATTCTATCTGTTCTTTATCTCGAATTGCTAGTGTTAATCTATTCGTTTCTGCACGTTCTAATATTTTCCTTATCAATTTTTCTTCTTCAGGAAATTCTTCATTTTTCCAATGTTGGGCATATACAATTCTAGCTGCAGTTAACACATGTATCATCAAGTATCTATTCGCTTTCCCATACTTCTCAGGTATTATTCCTAACAAGAATGTTTCTGGTTTCAGTTCAATATATTGTTGTATCATCTCTTCCAACCACGTCTTAATTTTAGTCCAATACATTTTAGCATGTGCACATCCACCACATATGGTAGTATGATCTCAGTAGTTGATGACATTTCCAGCATTTCGCCGATCTATCCTTAAACATACTTGCCAGACCAGATAGGACTGGCAACAGCCAATCTTATCTGGTCTACAATATCTTAGTCTTAACTGGAGCTGCTCTGATTTCAAGATTTTATTTTTTAGTCTCCTTCCATCTTCACACATGCATATAATCCTAGTCTTAAAACAGAAGGCATTGGGAGCTATACCCTTGGTCTTAAAAGTTGCAATGGGATAGGATAGAGTCAAAGATTGAAAAGAGAGAAAGTATTTTTTGGTTGAAAGAAGCATCTCAGATAGCAAGGGTTTCATGTCTTTGGATGGGGTGTAAGGCTATCCTGAATACTAGTAGATGGCCCCTGAAATTAAATCAATCACAGGAAGATGAGATCCCTTGTCTACTACCAGTTACAGCAGCAGCATAATGCTATGTTAATCTCCATCTTACCTTTTGATCTCATTTTCAGCACAGGTCATTTTGCACACTATGACTTTTCTCCAGTGAAATAGAAAACATGATTGCCTAGTTGTTAACTAATTTCAGTTATGCTTTTTTTTTTTTTTTTTTTACAGAACTTAGCTATTTGCACAGTCATAGAGTGATTTGTTGGGCTTTTTAATGCCCTGATAATTCCCCTGGGGCATGTTTCATGGTGCCTCTTTTATTCATAATTGCATATTTGTGATAGATTCATCTTTATTTTTGTCTTTTTGAATTTCAGAACATCACGTTGCAATTTGCCCAAACGGAATGCTGGATGAAAAATTGACAATCTGCCTGGATGAGTTCATGGGAAGGTGTTCAAATTGCCCAACAATCCACATCACATGTGTTCCAGCATCTCGAATGAAATGCATTTCCCCATTGGCTAATGATGTGCTAATGGGTCAACTAAATCGGAAGAGAAAACCAATCAACATATCTATAACATCTGAAGACCTGCAAATCTGGCAATGGGTGTTACATCAGAGGTAAGACAGATTAGTGATGTTGACACAAGGATTGGTTAACCCCTTATATGGTTAGTGGGAAACTGACATGAGAAATGGCCCATAAGGAACTTGGACTACTTCTCTCTTCTCTCCTTACTGCTGAAGAAAACCAGGGCGTCTAGCTTTGATACTAAAATCATATCCTGTAAGAGAAAGGAATGTTTCCCTTGTGGCTTCTCTGACCTATTTTTTTCTCCCTGACTTTTGTCAGTGGTTAAAACTTCCAGAATTAAAAAAAAAAGACTTGCCCCATTTTACTTTGGCCCCTTTTCCCTTCCCTTGTCACTATGTTTACTGGGGATCGGTCCTTTTCCTTGTTTTCTTTTCTTCCAAAGTAATTTATCTGTAAAATGAAACAGTTATCTTTCATTTATTGAAAGTATGATATTGGGACTGCTGAGATATTTTCTAGGCTTTTTTTGTGGTAGTGGGGATTACTTTAAATTCAGGATCATCTTCTTTGGGATAAATATATGTATTTTTCAAATATATTTAAAATTATTTAAAATGATTTCAATTCATCTGTCATTCTAGGTCTGCCTTGTAGAGTTTAGCATAGTTACAATACACAACAGCATAGCATATACAATGTACCATATGCCATTATAAAAAACTACACATTTTGAAAACAAAGGGCTTCCTTTTTCAATCAGACTTGACAAGTAACAATTGATAAATTGTATCAAATGACAATTGATAAATTATCAAAAGATGAACTGTCAGTTATATTTTACTAACTAAAAGTAAAATATAATACCTAAGAATCTGAAGGAAAACATATAACTCCTTTTTCTGATGGATGTGATTGATTCAAGGCAGCGGCCTTATTTGTTGAAAGAACCAATCTGTATAAAGTATTATACTGACACTAGGCAATCCCAGGATCAAGTATACCCTTAGCCTAATCCAAAATATCCAAATAATTTCAATTTATTCTCCGTTACCACTGAGAAAATCTGGTAGTTACACATTTCTTTCTGGTGTTCAACCTAAACAGGTTTTGTCCACCCATCCAACCACTCCTTCAGGAAAAGCTCTAAAATGGAGGGACAGATGGGGAGACAGATATATTATGGTATTATCAAGGCTCTTATCTATTGTCCTTATGACATTGGCCTCATGTTGTTTACAGGGCATAATTTACAAGGGTTGTTTTCTGTACTATCCGGAATTCATATGTTATAATTTCAATATAAATTGAATAAGGGCACGTGCGCGCAGACACACTCACACACACACAGAGAGGATTGTGAAAATGCAGGAAATTAGGCTAGAAGTTCACAGTCACTAGAGCAGGGGTCAGCAGCCTGCGGCTCCAGAGCCGCATGTGGCTCTTTCATCCCTCTGCTGCAGCTCCCTGTTGCCAGTCATTTTCACAATTGATAGGGCTTTCGGCTAGGATAGGTAGCAGAAAAAGGAAGCCGTGCTAGGAAGAGACTCTATGGGGGGGGGGGGGCGGCG
>JANHFT010001038.1:258569-268879 GCA_032467955.1 Pseudoxenodon macrops | reverse complement strand
AGGACATGTCCACCATTGATGGTAATATGTTCCATATCATTTCTTGCATTTCCAGCATAGTGGTGAGTTGTTTTGAAACATTTTAGCGATTATAGGAGGTGGGAGATGCCCTCTGTAAAACATCTTCCACTGGTTTTCCTTGAATGCCGTTGCCATTGTCAATTTTATATTTGTTTTCCACATTTTCCCCCCACTTCTCCAATTCTATGTTGTAAATAAATTTCTTGCCCATTTTATCATTGTGTCTTTCACTAATTCATCTTGCAAATTGTATCTTAATAGATATTGATATATCTTACTAATTAATTTCCTCCCTGTTCCTTGAATAATTTCATCTAATTCTTGTTGATCCTTTTGTAATTTCCATATTTTTTTAATCCTGGTTATATTTTGATTGTATTTGGGTATGTGTCTACTAATCTATCTCTCTTTCTAAATCTTGTTCCAATTCTTGTTTTGTTTTCAAACTGCCCTGTTCAATTATCAAATCTTTGTATCTAATTATTTTCCCTATTTCCATTAAATTTGGGTGTTTCACTGCCTCTGTTGGTGAGAGCCACATTTGAATTTTTGTGTAGGAACACCATCACTTTTATTTCTGTTCAGAATCTCTTTTCTCTTCTCTTCTTATCAGCAAACTTCTTAAAGTTTCTGTCTTCATGAAACACATTTTCTTGTGAAATTTAGTAATATGTTGATACCTATAGCTTGCTTTGGCAAAATAATACATTGTGTTGAGTAGTTTGAATTGAGTAGCATTGTCTTTACTGGCCTTTTAACAGTAAAGTTTATTTCAATTGAGTTGTATTCAGTTAAAATCCTACATGTACAGGACTGTAGCCTGTCAACTTCAGTTGCTATTTGTATGAAGGACAAGGTGCAATTGCCTCCAATTATGTAATGTTTCATCAGTAATGGATATCTTAGCAATAACCCTTTTTGTGTTCAACAAAAAGGGAATGACATTCTACTGAGCTGTAGATAAAATAAATTGCAGTAAGTTACAGATCTGGTGTCAGATAACTTTGGCTATAGCTAAGAAAGTTTAGCAGAGGTTCTCCAATGTTTTAGTTAGTTAAATTCTCAGCTAGACAAAAAAGTCTGCAGCAGGACCTATGTTCTATGTTCCCAGTGCCTCTGGGAATAATGGCAAACAGGAACGCAACACACTGGTTTTAGAAGGAAAGAACTTAAGCTTCATTCATAAAATTTGAGATGGAATATAATCAGACAAGACTGAAGCACTTTTATATTTCCTATCTCTGCAGGAAGTATTTGCTATTTGATAGTTTGTAATTATCACCCCTTTTTCCTTTGGACAAAAACATATTTGAAGACATGCCAGAGATGTCTGCCACTGTAGAGTCTGTAGGATGGCTGGACTCATTGTTGGTTTGATCAGCATTTATGGAAAAATGGATAATAGACTGGTTGAAATGTTATATTATGCAATATGATCATATCTATTACACTCAAAGATAATATTGTTTATCAAACTAGAACATGCCAAAGTCCTGAAAAGTATTCTTGCAATGCATTTAAAATAGTTTTAAAAAAAAATTTCAGTGTTATTTTCATGCTTAAAGTGTACTCCCAACATAATAGTAGTAGGGAAGCAGAATTTTAAAGCTAGTTTTATTACCATGTTTCTCCAAAAATAAGACCCAGTCTTATACTTCTTTTGGCTCCAAAAAACCCTATCAAGGTTCTGACTAACAAATCCAAGCAAATGAGAACTCTGAGACTGGAATCTTCCTGAAAGAACTTATTTATAGGGTACATCATATTGGCATGGTTAAATGTAAAATCAACTCTAAATATTCCTTGCTGTTTCAGTATAATTAAAATAGTAAATGATCCCCTCCCCAAATGTCACAGGTCACATTGTCCAATTAGGTTAATTGGCAGGCTCCTTAGGCACTCCTCTTCATCTTCATCTGACAGCTGTGGAGATGACCTTGGTTCCCACAAGATTAATTGGTGTTGTGTCTGGCAATGCATTCCAACCTCTTTGCCTCCTCCCCCTTATTGTGTGGCAACTGAGAAATGAGAAAATGGCTTCTGCTAGGTTCAGTTTGAAGTTGACAGTCGGATCTCCCCTAGTGACTGAAAAGTACCTGGAAAATATCAAGTATAGACAGATTAACTCCCTACTAGCCACCCCTCCCATCACCAGTTTGCTCCTTTTGCTTGGGGGGGTTTATTATGGATTTTCTTGACTAACTTATGTGCTCTTAAATTTTTACTCTTCATCTAGGTAGCTTCTGACGGTGGGTAACCCTTTCACTCACTAAGTATTGCAGCCTTCCCTTATAGAGTCTAGGATCCTGTGTACTTTGTAATGGGTTTCCCCTTCCACTACAAGAAGACCTGGGGCTACTCAAGCTACTGGCCTCAGCTCAGATTCTATTGCTGGCTTCAATAATCTACTGTGGAAAAATGGATGAATTTTCCCTAGCAGACGTTGCAGTTTCAGCTCCACTGTGATTAGGTTGATGGTTTTTACGATGGGGAAAGGTCCTATAAATTTATGTCCTAGTTTTTTACAAGGTAACTTCAGTTTAAGGTACTTGGTAGAGAGGTAGACTTTCTCTCCTATGTGAAATGGCCACTGGGGGGGATCGCTTTTTGTTTGCTTGTTTTTTTGTGTTTCAGTGGCTTTTGTTAATGCTTGTTTCACATTTCCTCAAGCACTCTGCAGTGTGTCTACCCATTCTGTCAGACTCACTGATGAAGGGGGCTCCTGAGGGTACTTGGAAATGGGAACGAACTGTACCCCTGTGGCTACCTTGAAAGGAGTAAGCCCGGTGCTCTGTGCATGGCATTGTTGTATGCCACCTCAGCAAAAGGCACTAGTTCTGCCCAATTAGTTTTCTGGTAATTGACCTAGCATCTTAAGTACTATTCTAACATTGCATTCATTCGTTCGTTCTGAAGCCCCATTGGTACTTGGATGAAAAGCTGAACTAAGACCCTGGGAACAGCCAATTAGCTTTATAAATTCCCTCCAGAATTTGGCCATAAATTGAACCCCTCGATCTGATATGATTCTCTTTGGGACTCCTTGCAGTTGGTAAATATGTTTTAGAAACAGTTTTACCAGATTGTGGGCTGAAGGAAGACTATAAAATGAGCAGGCTATAAAACAAGCCTGCTTGGAGAAAAGATCAATAACTGTCCAAATTACGGTGTTTCCCCCACTTTCTGGAAGTTCCACTATAAAATCCACTGCTATCTCCTCCCAGAGTCGGATGGCTCGGCTACTTGTAACAGTCCAGGAGGCTTGTCAATTTTTTTTCCATTGCAGCACACACCGCACCACTTTTTATATAGTTTTCAATGTCCTTCTTCATTCCTGGCCACCAAAACTGTCTCCTCACCAGGTGGCAAGTTTTTAGGAGTCCATAGTAGCTGGCTTGCTTGATTAGCATTGTGACTTCTCTGCAGGACCTGGACCGGGATGGTGCTGGGATTGTACAATTTGGGGCCTTTCCATGCCAACCCATCCCTGGAGCTGTTTATTGTCCTTAAACCAGAGGTCAGCCTGCAACTTGGCTCTGAGCTTCTGGGTCAGTTTGCCCCCAGGCTTAATCAGCTGTTTTCAAGCTTGCCACCTCATAGTGACTCACACTGCCTTTTGAGGAAGGGGAATGATGGCTTTGACTACTTCTTTGCAATTGCTTTTGTATTGTGGCATCCAGGATAGGGCATCAGCGAGAAAGTTCAAACCAGTCAAAGTACTGGTAGGAAAGGAAATCAAACCCACCGAACTTGTTAGGTGAGTTTTCAAGGGGTGCTAAGTATCTCTAGATTTTTGTGATCAGTGCATACTTCAAACAGCACTTTTTCCCCTCTAGGAAGTTGGTGTCAGGTTAATAATGCCCAATAGACAACAAAAGCCTCCTTCTCCCACACTGCCCAACACATTTTAGGGTCAATGAGTTTCTGGAAGTGTATGCACATGATTGTAGATTTCCCTCCCTATTTTTCTGGAGGACGACCAAGCCCACAGCTACATTGCTAGCATTAGCCTGGAAAATATAAGGCTACTTGGGGTTAGGGTGTTTTAAGACTAGTTCTCTCGCAAACAGCCACTTGAGCTTCTCAAAGGCTCCTGGGTATTCTGTAGTCCAGTCTAGCGGTTGGCTGGGCCAAGGCCTGACCACCCTTTTCCCTGTCTTTAGCAGTTCGGTGATCAGCAAGGCTGTCCTGGTGAAGGAGTGGATGAACTGCTGGTAGAAGTTTGAGAACCCCAGAAAGTTTTGCAGTTGCTTGTGGGTTTGCAGTTCCAGGATGGCTTTTACTTTTCATGGGTCCATCTCTACCTCTTCGCTTGACACTCAATACCATAGATAATCAAGGTGGGTTTTGTGAAATTTGCATTTAGACAATTCAGTGTACAGATTTGTGGCCAGGAGATTTTTGTGTACCGGGTGAACCAGTCTGATGTGCTTCTCCGTTGTTTAGGTGAAGATGAGGATGTCGTCTAAACTAGGATCCCATATACAAGTGATCATGCAGCACCTTCTTAATCATGAATATGGCAGGGGACATTTGGAACCAGAAAGACATCACCTTGAACTGCAACCTTCAACACTCAAAGAGTCATTTGGACCCATTTTCCACAGAAAAGAAAACACCAGGAGCCACAAAACCTGGGTGGGCATGGCCAACTCAATGCCACTCCCATCCAGTCACGACACCCTCCCAGCCATGCCTACCCAGGTTTTGCAGCTCATGTTTTTTCTGTGGAAAATGGGTCTCTCTCCCTCCTCTTTCCCTCTCATTTCTGTTTTTCTCTTTTTCCTGCCCCACTCCCTCTTCTTTTTCTTTTTCTTTCTTTTCCTTCCTTTCTTCCTTTTCCCCTTCTTTCATTTATTTCCCTCTCTCTCATTCTCTCCCTCCATCATTTTTCCATTTCTCTCTCTCATTTCTTCCTTTCCCCCTCTCATTACTCTTTCTCTCCCTCTTATTTTTTTTTCTGTTTCCTCTTCCTCTTTCTTTCTTTTTCTTTTTTTTTCTTCCTCTCTCTTATCTCTCTATCTTGCATGTGCATGTGCACACACAAGCAGGATACTCTCCTAGGCTAGGGTCATGAGGCAGCAACAGGGACTCCTCCCGCTGCCACCACTGCACACTCAGAGTAGCCGGCCGAGCTGTGCAGGAGAGCCAAAACTCTTCCCTTCCTGCATTTGGTGGTGGTGGCAGCTGCTCCTTCCTTCCTTCATTAAAAGCGTCCTCTGGGAGGCAAAAATCCTCATGCACTTTTTAAAGCTGTGGCTGGGCACTGCGGACCCAGCCATTTGTCATCCTGTCCTCCCGGATCCCATTCCCAGCCAGCCAGCCCTCATGTTAGCGAGGCTGGTGTTGGCCGTGGCTGGGTAGGGCCATTGTCTCGGGCTGGAGAGCAAGCGACTAAAGCATGCTCAGCACCAACAAGGGCTGGAAGAAACTCCAGCAAGAGTGAGGCGCCGGAGAATCACCTCCAGCTGTTCTCCACCCTTACCTTCTCAGGCCAGGTGAAAGTGACAGGGAGGTGAGGGCAAGGGGCGGGGCCAGCCAGTGGTGGGATCACCCAACAAAGAGCCACAGCAAAAGGCCCAAAGAGCCGCATGCAGCTTCAGAACCACAGGTTGCCGACTCCCATCCTAGTCTCATTTTCCTTTCTCCTCCTTCCCAACATATTGTTGGGCTCCACTTGTCTAGCCACGACAATCCAGTGGTGGGATTCCAGTTGTTAACTTTCTGAGCAGTTTGGTAAATTGGCTATTGGAAGAAATTATTAGGGCAGAGAACCAGTTGTTAAATTATTTGAATCCGCCCACTGGGACAATCCCAGAATTACTGCCACACTCATTTTCAGGACTATCACAAAACAGATAGTCTCTCAATGGTGGACCATCTCTAGCCACACTGGCTTAGTTAGGTGTGTCGCAGAGGACCCTCCTATTAGTGATCCGTCAACCTCCTCGAACCACATGGCTTGGGGCAATCTCTTCACTCAGATCCCCAGTTTTAGCACTGTCAGCAGGCACCGGGTGCAGCCTGAGTCTGTTAGGGCATCCACCTCTCACTGGATCCCTGACTTTGGCATCACAATTTTTGTGGGGATGGCAAAGGGGCAGGTGGCTTAATTTACCATTGGGTCACCTTCACTTTCACCTTCGCTGTCCCCTTTGATTGGAGTTCCCTCTCCCTCGCTTGAGGGGGGAGGAGACCTCAATGGCCTGGTGCACCAAATTCAACTTATCCCGACCCTTCCACTGTGGCTTTTTTGGTTTAGTCAAGGCAGGCAGATTGCTACTTGGCAGGTGGATGGGTGCTAGACATTCGGCTACTCAATCACCTATCTGGCTGCATTTGATGGGGGGTAACTGGAGCAATGGGAGAGCTAGTGGAAGGAGTCATGATGGGCCCCCTGTTTGAACTGGCATCTCTCCTGGCTCTGCTTCAGTTTTGACTTGGGTATGGCCCAGCAGTCACAGTACATCAGCCACATGACCACCAGCCCAGTCCATCCCACTGTCTGTCTTTGCTTGCCTGTGGCAGCAATGGGTCAGAAGGCCACACGGCACATCCAGTGAACTAGGCCACATGCTTCCCCCCCCATGCCTCTGTCTGCTGCTTGGAGGGCCAGCCTGGCAGTTGCAGTGCTTGGACTCAGCTGTGCTACAAGGGCTGCAGCTGCTGTCAGACACCATTGGCCCCTGCATGGTCACCACCCAGAGGTGGGTTCTGAATCTTCTTACTGCCGGTTCACTTAGGGTTGTGCCTTTAGTGCACAGCAATTCTGCATGTGCAGAAGCAAAATCCAAAATGGCGGCGCCCATGGAGACACTGAAGGAACCGGCTCTGTGATGTCATCGCGGAGTTACTACCTACTCTATAGAACCGGATAGAACTGGTAGGAACCCACTTCTGTCACCACGTCCTATGCTGGCTATGCCCACTCTCGCAGGCCTGACAATCTTAACTGGGGCTTATTGTTTGGGATAGGGCTTACATTAGGCACACCCGAAAAATCATGCTAGGGTTTATTTTCTGGTTTAGTCTTATTTTCGAGGAAACACTGTATGAAGAACTTTCAGACAATATAAAAATTATGAAAAAAACTTAAAAGAGTGGGATACTTTAATACTGTACGTTAAACATTCATGTATATATTTCTTTCTAATATGCACTTTCATAAATGCAGAGAAAATAACTGTAGAATAAAAACATATTAATTTTGTTCCTTGATGCATATGATGTTTTGTGTTTATATATATGTTGTTTCCTATTTTGAAAACATTCTATTTAACTGATAATATTTATCTGGATCTTAATAAATAATTCAAAAAGGCTTACTTATAAACAGCAAGGTAATCTTTCTTGCTGACTCATGCTATAGAAATAATATACTTTGTATTATTTTGTATACAGATATTCTGTACCTAGGGAGCTGACTAACTGAATCAGATTGTTGGATCAGTTGATTATAGACAATCATACAATTATTTCTGGTTCTGGGTTGCATTTCTCCAGATTCCCTAACTTTATTCCCCACCCCCACTCCTTCCTGAAAAATAACAAGATTACAAGCAGCAAAGGTGCTGTGACCTGGCTATATTTCTTCCCTCTTTTCTGCTTGATTTTTTAGTTTTTGCTTCTAAGTATTATTAAAAGGCACATTAACAGGTGTCCTCACATAAAACTGCATCATAAAATTCCATCTTTGAGCAAGATCTTTTCTTGCAGAGTCTCCCACTGGATCCTTTTCCCATCAGGATAATCCAGCTGGGGATGTGTCACCAATTTAGCCATCCCAGGCTAATAGCAAATGCTAGGGTTACAGCAACTGTTTCTGAGGGTACCTTGGTTAATATCATCACTATTTATTAAATGTATTTATCTTTATGTTAAGCTAATATGCCTGTGCAATCAGAATTAAACAAGTATTTGGATTTTTATTACACACTTCTACAATTACCTGGAATTCTGAAATATTCTATTCATCAGGCCTTATCCCCACAAGGCTACTTTCTGGTTGCAAAATGTAAATTTATAATGCAAATTTTTTTGCAGTATTTTTGTTATTCTTTTTCCATCCCCAGTTCTCAAAAATGCCCTCCAAATTTTCATTTTCTTCCGTCTCATATTTATTCAGCTGTCACTGTTGTACAAAGTGGAATGGCAAAATGTCAGGCTTCGTCAAGTGTTGATGTATATTTTCTTTGCTTTCTTTCTTTATTAGTTACATTTATGACCTTCAAGAGCTCCAGGTGGCAGAAGCATATTCCCTCTTTCAATTTTTTCTGACATCCACCCTTTGACTGAGAAAGTGTGACTGACTCAGGGTACTTCCATAGCTGAGTGGGAACATAAACCTCAGTCTTGTCGGTCCCAACCCTGCAGCCTAAAAAGTAAGTTATTTTACTGTAACAGGTGTTTGGACCTTGGTATCCAAAAGGAGATATGCAGGATAAAAACTTGTTCACGCTTCACATACCGCTGAAGAAAAAATCTTCCTTCACTCCTTTGTGAATCTGGATTCTTGTTAATGGTAGTTGTGGGATTACCTGGCCAATGGAATCTTCCAATTTCTGTTGTTACAAGAATAGGCATTTTCATGATTACCTTTCTATTTAAATATTTATAATTAAATAGCTAGAGAAACTGAAAATGCGGAAATTAAAAGTCTGTTCAGGAGGCAATCTGTAAATTGTTCACAGAAATGTTGTTATTGCGCTTTAAAAAGTGCAGGATTCTCATAATTAACAATTGACAACAATTTAAGTGGATTTCAGCTTACTTGATAATAAAGCCCATTGCTGTCTTTTAATTCTGTTTTAGGAAGTCTAATGAAAAAGTTATTTAAAACATTTATATGATTACCTGTATTATATTGAACTCTGGGTGGCTCTATTTCTTATTTTATTTTTTTATTTTTTATTTAATTTATTTATATAGCCACCCACCTTACTGACATATAAAGAGGTCTTCTCTCTCCCCCCCTCATAGAAAGCAAGTTTGTTCTTGTCAGAAATAGGAACTAATTGATTGCAAAGAGTTTTTTTAATGCTTCTCAGGGTTGCATTCATCCCTTTAGCTACAGGCTGCCCACCTCAAACTAAAGCATTGCCTTATGTTATTACTTTGATTCTGCTGGCACTTTGCAGAAGTCATTTGAGCTTCATTACATATGACTGCAGTGGAATATGTTATTTAAGGAAAAACCAGCTGTATTATATAAAAAAGGCTCAAGGGATTTTCTTTAGCTGTGCTGTACATTGTCTTTCATAACCACAGTGGGAAATGAACACATGTCCAAATCAAATAATGGCTGAAGTGCTTTCCTTCTTTTTCTCTTTAACCTTCATTATTCCAGCTGGGGAAAATTAACCAAGTATTCTTGACACTATAGGCATAGCATTTTGTTAACATTTCCCTACTAGGAGGTAGAGGTAATATGGGCAGGAATGTAGACAAAGTAGGACTGATATAAGCTTTAATCCTCAATTAGTTAACTAATATATCAATCAGTCAGTTTAACAATGAGCCTTTAGTACCCTTCCAATTTTTTAGTATTTTAAATTTGTTCCCTTTTTCCCATTTCACAAGTTACGAGAAAGAGTTCTAAGGAGTAATGCTTCCCTTGCTCTGTGTAAGCAGAGATCTCTGGACACAAAATCTACTTTTGTAACATTTAGATATATTACAGATATCATTGTTGAGCTGAATAAGACACCACTGAACTGCAACAGTTAAAAATGCTTTGGTCAGGCTATTTGACAATTCTGGGAGCTGTGGCCTTCAAAGTGTCTTCAGACTCACAGTAACAGGTCTCAGCTCAGTGCTCTCCCTCTTTCTCAAAATTGTTTGATCAAAGGAGTGTCATATGTGTCCATTTTCATTTTAGGAACTTAACACCATACGTCTTCTTAACCCAACTCTTTCAAAGTTACATATCAGAAATTTACAACAACAACACCTCTCTTGGACTTTAAAGATCTAAGGATATCTAGTTGTCCTGGTCTATTATTCATCTGTCTAACCACAGAAAATAGATATTTTGAAAAATACATTTTGAGAAACAAGCTAAGTAAGTACCTACCATATTTTTCGGAGTATAAGATGCACCCTAGTTTTTTGGGAGGAAAATAGGGGGGGGGGATCTGCCTATCAGGTATTCATCTGGCTAGCATCCTCAGTCTGGTCAGCTTCAGCACATTATTTTATCCCCTGATTAGGAGTGAAAAAAAGCTTCTACAGCACAGCTGATAGAGAGAAGCAATTAACAAAGCATGCAAAGCTGGGAAGATCATTAGCAC
>JANHFT010001038.1:232391-248886 GCA_032467955.1 Pseudoxenodon macrops | reverse complement strand
TATTTGTGATGCATTTTTGAATGTTCAGTTGACTGAGTTTCATGTTTAATGAATAAAAGAAATAATAATAATAATATGCATTTGGTCTGAGTTGATTCTTTCTACCTCTCCTTCTGAAGGCTCAGAAATAAAATGACATTCTGGGGAAGTAATATTTAATATATGCAATTGCTGCCATACTTGTGCTAGGTAAGAAAGGGCTATGGTAAGAAAGTTGATTCTGCAGGTAGAAGTTAATTTTCTAAGAGAGAATAAATGCATTTGGGATAGAATATTTTGTCTTCACTCATCTGGTATTCAGATCCGTAATTTTGACAATATTATTATAATTATTTAATTGCAGTCAAATACTAAAATATCATATAGAGTTAGATGATAGGAACTTAACAAACCAAAAGATTAATAAAATGGAGCAACAGGCTTCTGGGTAGTAGTAATTAATCAACCATCCTGAGACTTAAAGCTAGCTCATTTCTTAATGCAATCACAATTGGGCAAAATTTGGCAACCTTCCAAGAAATTTCAGTGGACCAGTCTGTTGATGAAAAAGTCTCCCCTTCAGGCCAAGGCAAACAATTAATTACTAAAGGAGTTATATAAATAGAAATCCAAGGGTAACACAAACAGCACCAAGTACAATTCTGGAAGTTGCCCAAAGCAAAAGGGTTAAATATAAAATCTGAGATGTAATCATAACATATGAAATTTTCTAAATAAATGATGACATTTAAAACATGACAAATATTACAACTTAGATCCAGAACAGAATTGTGTAGTTTACCTAATATCACTCATTGTTAGTATCATGTATATTTAATTTTTGTTTCCTATTATTATATTTCATGTAATTCCTTGAATTATCATTACAATAAGAGAATTTGCATTTATTTTAACACAATTTTTACTATCTAGAGCTTCTTTGTGCATGATGCATACATGTTATATGATGTATGCATTTTGTTTAAAATATTCCAAATGTGTGCATTTTTCCACACAACCTACCTAAATAATGACCATTAAATACAATTTTGAGCCATGAAATATTATTAGTGGATTCTGAGAATTATGAATACAATTGCATTACAAGATTTCACTTGGCAGCCACATTATATTTTATTTTAAAAGAAATATTTTATTTTTGATTCAAGAAATTAGGCAGACAGATTTTCTGATGATGTAGTTATATATTTTTCAGATTCTTATTATTTTAGTGAACCTTTATTTTCTCAATTACAGTGGATAAAAATGTTTTAAAACAGACTAGCACAGGGAGCTGTGTGTTTGTTTGTTTGTTTGTTTGTTTGTTTGTTTGTGTGTGTGTGTGTGTGTGTGTGTGTGTGTGATGTGTATGGGGAAGGTAAGTGAATACCACCCCTGGTCAGAATAATGAGGTTTTAATAGTATATAAATTCATTGGATGGAAACTAACCAAGAGGAAAAGCAACCAAGAACTAAGGAAAAAATTCCTAATGGCTAGAGCAATCAAGCAATGGAATAGCTTGCCTTCAAAAGTTGTGGGCGCTCTGGACTTCCAGTTGACATTGCGATGAGAATAGCTGGAGAATAGCAGAGCTCCACCGGGCTCCATGAAATGCAGCTGGCAACTGCTTGCTGGAGACCCTATGGGGTCAAGCTGCCCTGGAGGGGTGGTGAAGGAAGGAGAGGCACTTCGTCGATCATGAGGAAACTGCTATTTTCTCAAGGATCTGAAGAAAGATCTCCTGAACAGCAGCAGGGATGATGGCCATTTTGGTCAGTTACAAGCTAGGACAACCAGGACACTAAGATCTTGTGCTGGAGCAGTCTGTGAACAGAGCAGTGAAACTGGGTGAGATAACTTCCAACTGTTACCTTTAACCCAAAGATTTAACCCAAGTAAAAAAATTCCAAAAAACCATCTCCAAATGTTAAGAAAGTGGCAATTGGATTTATGGAGAAGGATTAAAGACTAAAAACTAAAGAGAAAGATTAAAGACTTACCACATAGGAATTCTGAGTGACTTACAATATTAAAAGATAAAACTATATAAAACCCAATAATATAAATACTAAAAAAATCAACCTAGCTAAAAATATGGGGAGGGGGAGAGAATGATGAGAAGGGGAGGGGTAGGATCTGTTGTTAATCTATCACACACACACACACACACACACATGTGATACCCCTCTGTTGGAGCCCGAAGCTTGTTCCCACCTAGGTATTCATGTCATTTGATAAAATGCCCTTCTGGACTATATTCATTTAGAATCTTGTGCAATTTTTCTAAAAACTTATTTGTGGATATTTCATTTTTGACATTCATGGGACCACAACATTCAACTATCAGCAACTTTGCAAAACTCATGCCACATGTGATATTTTCTATAAATCCTAAGAAAGATGCCAGCCAAATTGGATTGTTTTGTTTAATATGCTACAAATAAAATTAAATGTCACTTTCATCCCACTTGGATGAAAGTAACATTTCTATTCTATGCAAGTTTAGAATTCTAATCTAGAGATATCTGAGTCCTACTTATATAGGATGCATTAGGATTGCAGTCAAACTGTAGTTGATAATGTTACTGCCAGAGGAGTATTTTATTTTCCTCATAGCAGAGGAAATCTTATTTTATTTTTTTCACAGTAGTCTCTGCTGGACTGCAAACCTGTAAAAAAATTTAATTAGCTCTGTGTACATTGATTAAAAATACCTAACCTATCATCAACCTTTATGAATACAGAAACACAGAATAGTATTTAGAAGCTCAAGTTGTTTTCTTTTTTTTAGGTGTGCATGGGTTTTTATACGTACTTAAGTTCATTTGTTTTATAGTATAGTTTTGAATATTAGTTGTCTGATTTTTCAAGTTACTAACTGTTCCAAAGGATTTGAAACAAAATTACAGACAATTTCCAAATAGGCTAAGGGGTTCAGAAACATTTTCTTGGCAAAGGAATAGTTCTTATCATCACATTCCTTCCTTTACAAATTACATTAAAGCGTTATCCTTAACAGCTATTAGCTAAATTCTTAACATTGTTGGAAAATTACTGTGGGCAATTTTCAGTTTAGTATGTATTCAGCCCACTGTCGTTTAATTTCTATATCCAGATCAGAACAAATATATATGCCTGCCACTCAGT
Organism: Pseudoxenodon macrops; assembly: GCA_032467955.1. Taxonomy (NCBI): domain Eukaryota; kingdom Metazoa; phylum Chordata; class Lepidosauria; order Squamata; family Pseudoxenodontidae; genus Pseudoxenodon; species Pseudoxenodon macrops. Next base: position 245,759 of record JANHFT010001038.1, on the reverse strand, counting down.
TCAGATAGCAAAAATATAGCTTCATTTTTATTATAAATAGGCAAAAAGGAGCAAAAAGGCAAAAGCAGAATGAGATGAACAACAGGCAAGGATTGACAATCTCTCTCTTTCTTTCAAGAGGCAGAGACTTTCCAGAGTCAATGGAAACATGGACAGCTCCAAAGAGAGTGTGGTCTTTGGTTGTTCCAGCTCTAACTTTCTTGTGTAAATAAGGGCAGCAGAATAGAGACAGGAAGTAGGACACCAATGACCTCTCCTGTATTCTGCACCATAAAGGAAACAATTTGATGGACAAGACTGGGATATCCCACAAAAACATCATTTGGCCTAAAATCATAAATAGTGCCAGAGGTTTTGAACCAGTGAAGGGCCAGGATCCTGTTGTGTTCCATTGAGACAGCTTGTCTGGGAAGGCAGCTGCTGCCCTATTTCCTGCTATAGATATGTCTGGCAACTCTGACAGACTCATGGTTGTACATTTGGACCTTGAAAACCTCTGACTCTGCCTGACGTTTCAGTTTCTTAATGCATAGACCACGTTGTCCTCACATTTCCTGACCCTACTCGACTGTTTCCTGCTTGTTTTATCAGTATATCTGAGATCACTGGAGTTTACTTAATAAATGACTTAATCAGAATTTAGTCTCAGTTTATACTTCTGCTCCCACATATGTGCTAATTAAAAATAACCTTAATAGGCTTAACAGCATCAAGCCAGTTGCCAACAATCTCTTTTGGCAAAGAAATGAAGCATGTTCTCATATACATAACAGTTCCAGCATTACTTCTGGGCCCTAGACACCTTTCTTCAAATACTAAGTTCAGATCTCACTCTCTCTCATACACATGTTTGGTCATCCATATTACATGCAAGTTATCTGAAGTAGATCAGCTAGAAAAATGTTTGGGGGTGAATTTTTTTCTGTAAAGTCAGATGAGCAAACACACTTTTGTATACTTCTGAATGCAAACACAGAAAAAGGATAAAGTTTATTTTGTTTTCAGACAGGATGACTGAAGCTAGCTAATGCAGCTGCAAATTGCTGGGTTACTGAATGCAGGTTATCTGAGTATGTTTTCTAGCAAGCTATCTTTAAATTGCTTGTATTTATGAGATTGATGGATCCCTTGAAATATTCACTACATCCACTATGATGATTTTGCACATATTCATGAGTTGGCACTAGAGCTCATGTCAGAAGTTATATGTTCCCAATAGTTTATACAAATAGGTTTTAAGCAGAACATATATAATTATTTATTTTCCTCACATAATTCTATGATATAAAATATTATTTTTATTAGTGGAGAATACAACATTGTGGACATCCCTGGATTCAACCTAATTTATTAAAACAGAGAAAAAAATTGTCTACATACCACCAACTCATTCAATATTTCTCTCTTCCTTCTCCACTCTTAATTTTCATCACTGCTAGCCATGATCACAAAATACACAGATAATATTGTAGGAAAAATGTGTTTTCCTGAAAACGCCTTCCCCATGAGATAATGATTTGTACCCTTTTCTTTGGATACTTCTTTTTATATTCAGATCTGCTCCTGAACGTTTTTTTTATAACTTTGATTATACTTTTGAGCTTTCTTGCAAAATGCCAGGGAGTGCTGCTGTTTTCCTATTATACATGTTTATAAACCCTGAAGCCCCATTGTTTCCACCCTACACCCCTTTTCAACTAAATCTCCACAGGCTTCCAGATTTGAAAGAGCTCTGTGGGAATAATTGCTTTTGGTATCTTCTCTTGGTATTTATTTAACTGAAGTGTTAGAAGCTAGACAGACAGCAAACCATTGGGCAGTTGATTGCGCTAAGAAAAAAGGAAACTCCCACATATTTGCCCTTCTTGTAAATCCTGCATCCCACATAAGAATCCCCTGCCCCTTTCCCTTATGCATAAATAAAAAGTCATTTCTTCTTTATTAAGCTAAACAGCAAAAATTATGCTGGGAATGTGGAAAACATGAAGGATCCTTTTATAATGCTTAGTGAACTTGTAAAAAACCTAGAAAATTTTAGGTTCAGATATACACAGTGTATATACAAAGAATTTGAAGGATTAGTATTTAGTTAAAACCAGATTATTTTCCTGCTGGGTTTAATGGACAAGGAACTAAAAAAAACACTTATGGTAGTTGTTTTTGTACATGGTAACTAAATCAAGATTGTTATATGCACAAGGATGGAAAGATACTAAAATACAATGGAGGAATACCTGATGCAGATGTGTAGATGACAGAATTTGCAGAGGTGGCAATATTGACTTGTTGATTAGAGAAAAGGTAACAACTATATTTTCAGGTGCCAGAAACTCTTTATGGATTTTTGCTGAAAACAGAAAAAAAATGAACTTGTGATTTATTAGTTTAATTATTAGAAAAGATATAATATGGAAAGAATAGAGCTACTGTATAACTTTAGAGTAAGTGGATAAAATATAAATGCATTTATAACTGCTATAAAGAAGATAGGAAGCCCCTCCCTCTCTTCCTCCCTTCTTCCCTCCTTCCCTTCCTTGCTTCCTTTTCCAATTTATGTATGTATTACATTTAAACACCACCCATCTCGCTAACCATTTACTGATTTAATTATCACTTCTATTTTTATTTTTTTTAATATAGTAAATATATGGGCATACCAGTAATTATGGCTAATCTGAATTATAGCTGACCATTAACATTTTCAAAAAGCTATTAGGAACCAATTTCTAAGTAATCTTGTTCTATTTCCCCTTTCCCATCCTTTTATTTCCTTCTATCAGGATACTGTAGAGGTTAAACTGTGGCATAGACTGATTGTTTTTATTATTCTGTAATCTTCTTGAATATTACTGGAAACGTGGGGTAGATAGGTAGAAAATATCAGCAATGGATGAAAGCACACAAACTTAGCTCGTCAGAATCAATTATTGCAATTGTTGTTTTTAAGAGTAGGAAGCCTTCAAATATGCCAAATAATGTGATATAAAAAAGAGTTATCTATCATTTTTCCAAATAATGTGTGCAGGCACCTGCTGAATAAAGAGATGCAAGAGATCTATTAAACCTAATAAGTTAGTAATTATGAACATAGTTTAGAAAGAAAATGATAGCATCTCTTCTGATATCAGCAAAAAATGTTACTTACTAAGCATGTTACTTGCTAAAGTACATTAAAGTTGCTTACCAAGGAAATAATTTGAAAAAACCCTCAAGTTTCAGTGAATTCTTCTTCTTGCCAAATTAACTGACAATGACCATGAAGTACGACAATAAGTAATTATAATTCACACATACACATCAGGGATGGGTTGTGGATCTTTTTGCTGCTGGTTCACTCAGGGTTGCGCCTCGCGTGCATGCACGCAGCAATAAAAAAATAGCTCCTGCACATGCGCAGAACCAAAATCAAAGTTGGCGGCGCCCACAGAGACACCGATGGAACCAGTTCCATGATGTCATCGCCGAGTTACTAACAGTTCTAAAGAACCGGTTAGAACTGGTAGGAACTTACCTCTGATACACACACAAACACACGAAGCTGGTATTATCTGCAATACTTATCGTGCCATTTTAGGAATCTCTGTCTAATGATGATCTTACATAACAACCAGAATACATTGGATTTTGTATGCTCTGGTAATGAAATGTTCTAGCAGGGAAGAAATAATAACAAGAAATGTTTTCTAACTTTTGTATGTATATAACATTTGTACTTGGACTCAGTAGTGGGATTCAGCCTGTTCGCACCACTTTGGGAGAACTGGTTGTTAACTTTCTGAGCAGTTTTGTGAACTGGTTGCTGGAAGAAATCATTAGGGCAGAGAACCGGTTGTTAACTTATTTGAATCCCACCACTGCTTGGGCTCCATTGTACATAATACCATGGGCTTAAAATTTGCAAACATTCAATGATAAATAAATTGACACTTGTCATATTCACCTGGGCATCCCAATGCAAATCATAAGCCTTTTATGTGCTTGAGTGCATTATTACAACACAAGTATAAAATGATAGTATTTGCACTGTGATGTCACAATACATGCCTAGTCATATTGGTGTCACAGTAGCTAGGAATCTCAATTATGTGCCCTTTCATTGGCAAGTGATATAATTAAAAGCTGCTAATATTCTGATGCCAACTTCTGCCATGTCCGCAGCCAGACGTCAGTCACTATACCAATATAAATCAAAGGAGAAAGCTGTAAGGGGATTTGGAGAGTTAAAAAAAAATACCAGAGAGGCTCAACTAGTCCATATCAATGAAACTTGATAATCCCCTGCTCTCCTAAAGTCTATCCAGGCTAGACACCACCTGTTTCTTTGCTTCAAGGCACAAAGGGCCCTGGGATTTTGCCATTTGACAGGTCACCTCTTTCTTAGCCTTTGCCCAAACATGGTTTTTCCCTTCCAGACTTCTTTTGCTCTACCAAGACCCATGGCCTTTCTACCATGACCACAAACACAGGCCCCAAGAGCTTCCTGATTTAAATTGTATCTTGTATGCATTCATTTAAATAAAGAACTTTAATAAAGGGATGAAGAAGTATTTGGAAGTGTGGAATGAGAGGTGCACTGTATGTGTGAACATCATGGATTGGCTCACTTATTCTATGTGCCTTTTGTGGAGATGGTGAGGAATTATTCTGGTATATAATTATTACAGATGACACATCTTCTGCCAAAAAGAGATCTTGTTCTAGGAATTTCAAAGTTGTTAATTTCTTTTTCACTTGAAAATGAAGTACTAAAAATTAATAATAGCACACTTCAGATATTACAATTCATTAGTTCTGCCAAATATCCATTGTGGATTGTATCATAAGGAACCAATTTGTGTAGCTGTCGTTGGTTTGTACATCCAGTATATGTTTAGTAAAGGAAGATGTCAGAAAAAGTGTTTTTTCTTTAAATAAGAGGAAGGTGAATGTAACACAATACTGAATTAAAATACATATTTATTGACTTACAACTATTCTTTCATGATCATTTGAAGTTACAGTGGCATTGAAAACTGAAATGACTTTTTCACACTTATGACTATTGCAGCATTCCCATGGTCACATGATCAAAATTCAAACATGTGGCAACTGGTGTATATTTTTGACATTTGCAGTGTCCCAGAGTCAGGTGATCAACTCTTACAACACTCTGACAAGCAAAGTCAATGGGGAACATAGAAATGGAAATTTTATACTCAGCTGTGGTCATAACCCAAGGACTACCTGTATTATGAAAACTGAAATTTCAGTCACCATTTTGCTACATTGGTAAGGTAAAAAAGAATTGATATTTCTTTGCTGTGTTGGCCTACCTTGTCAGGTATGCATCTTATTTCTCAGAATGTCGTTGACATAACAAAGTTGTTATTTCTAGTTTGTTATCTTAGTTTAGTAAATATGTACGATCTTGGCACGTGTGGCAATTGTCTATCCTGGATTGAATCTAAACTTTCTTTTATTCATTGTGTTCCCATCCTATCAAATGATTTGCCTGAGTTAAGAGTGTGATTCGAAGGGAAACGATGTAGCCAAAGTTAAATAAAAAAGAGAGTGGTTTGAGCCTTGTGACTTTTATCAATCATGTTCACGAAATGTAGACCTGCTGCTTCCTGAACAACTTAACAAAACATAGATCAGTGTGATAGGAAATGTTATGGTAACAGTTCAAAAATTCTTGCATATTTTAAAATAAAGGCCAGTCTTCTCCTGGGAGGAGAAGGGATTTTAATATGGAGAAAATTCCATTAATGAGAGGAGGAGATTGACTTTCCAAAGAGCACTTCAGGTGGTCTAACAAGTTCTAAACTGGAACAAACAACATCTTCATCTTTGTCTTTCTAGGACAAAATCCTTTCAGAATTGGGTGCAATCAAATTTCCCCCTTTCTTATCTTCCTTCCTTCCTTCCTCCCTTCTTTCCTTCCTTCCTTCCATCCTTCTTTCCTTCCAATATTCCTTGACATTACAATTTAACTGACTAATTTTGTTGATCTGATCATTTCAAATGGTGTGACCCTCAGCAGTTCTTCCCATTGCTTCTCCTTTGTGTTCACATGTGCTCTTCTATTGCATCATATGCTTAATGTTATTTTATATTGCCCTGTGATTGGTTTATACATGTAGTCAATTGTTTATTTTAATTCAGTAGGTCTTTGTCATTCCTCCAGCACATCAGCTGTTGTGTTTTTTCTGAATAGAAGTTGGCAGAATGCTTAATATACGGTACCATTTAACTTTTGTGCATATACAATTATTCAAACATTATTGGTATTTTATTCTTATATTTTAAGGATTATACTTTATAGTATATAAACAATGTACTTAGTCTGGTCTTACAAATCATGTACCACTTCAGCTAAAAATGGATCTTACCGCATGGCAACTGCAGCAAAGGCTAGTGAGTGAAATAGAATAAAGTTAAGTACTTTAATTATTGTCAGAAGATATACTTAATTATACCATATTTATAAACATTTGATTGCAGTAAAGGATTTGGCATCCTGAACCTATCACTAAAAATCCATGGATTACACCAAACTTAATAAAACAATCAAAGTACTACTACTTGCTGGGCTTCAACAGTGCTTCTGTCTTTTTCTGTCTCCACTGGTGTCTGTCATTCATTTTTTACAATAAACTATTCAAATAGATGCCCCATGCCAGCTGGATGCTGAACAAAAGAAGGAGATTTTCAAATGACTTGCCGACAGTTAAAGATACATCCCAAAATGATTACTATATATCAAGCATCTGGTCCAAGGCATGGGACATCTGTTGTCAGAGATTAGAACTGGTTTAATGGTAGCTATTATAATGGACTAAATATGCTTGCCCCTGACCCTACTGATGGAAAGCAAAAATCCATTGTGAAAGGAAAAAATAAATGTGGTCTTGGGTTTGCTCTCTCTGTATTCCCACTACATTTTAGTACTATGTTTAATGCTGTTTTGTTTTCCTTATAAATACATAGTAGTCAAATATACTGGGAACAAAACTCCAGTTTTATTAGATATAACAGAAAGATACACAAGAGTTATGAAACTTGGTAAAACTGGAGCAACCAAGCTCCAGAGCTCAGTTGTCTTCAAAGACATTTGTTGTTTTAGGAGACATCTGTTGATATATTTCTGCAAACACTCTCAAAGACAACTCTTTTAATTAATTAATTAATTGTTTTTACTTTTCTGTAGCTTATTTAAAAATCATCTGGAATATAATACATTGTAGGCTAGAACACACATTTTCAAATGACAACTTTTTTCTCCAGTTTTATACTGAAAATATTAGGATGAAAGTAATGGTAAGCATATTTGTTGAAATAAACAAATTAGTTTATTAGAGTAGAAAAATGGGGCATTAGCATAGAGCATTCTTATGCCATTAACAATAGTTTCATCTTCCTTCAGTGATATGTAGGGAATACCAATTTTGAAAACAATACCGGTAGTCCATGACTTACAACCATTCATTTAGTGACCATTTGAGGTTACAACGGCACTGAAAAAAGTCCTGGCAACTTCATGAACACATGATCAAAATTTGGGCTCTTGGCTATGGGCATGTATTTACGGCAGCTGGTTTTTAATGGTGATCTGTCTGAATGATTGCATAAGAATCATTTCTGGTAAATGTATTACGTGTTGCTTCTATGACCAATTACTTTTCTCACCCCTCTTTCTCCCAACTGTGTATTGCTTTTGGTTTTAATTTCTGGGAGTTCATCCCACTTGACACCTAGCAGCTGTCTCCAGCTATGTGATAAGGCCTTGGACTTTCTCAAAACATTGCCTCTGAGAAAATAACTTCTCCCATCACAGAGAACATGTTCCGAGGGCTTCCTTGGTGTGCTTTAGTTTTTTTCTCCTTTCCCATCTTTGCTGGTAGGCAGGCCTTCAGCTCGTGGTGTAAGGTTCTGATGACTCCCATTTTGTGTTCCAGTGGGTGGTGGGAATCAAAATGGGTTTTCTGTAAACTTCAGTGTGAAGGCTTCTGTCTTCCTTAATGTGTAGTGCACAGTCCAGGAAGGCTAGACTATTTTCCTTAACATTATCTACATACCTATACCAGTGAGTAAATACAATGAAGGTTTCTACAGACAAATATTGATCTCTGTGTGTGGGTTTTCCGAATAATTTAAGAGGGTATTTGCTAAGCATTTGTAATGCTTCATACAACTTCTCCCTAATTCTCAACACTGAGAGACAGTGTCTTATACACATTACAAAATTTAATTGATGGATTGTTTTAGTCTTTATGTGTTTTTAAGTATTTGTAATCTATTTTGAATTAACATTTGGATCTCTCTCTCTTTTCCTTCTTGAATTTTGGCAGGTTTGACACTGTAATAAATCGTGCAGAAAGAACATTAATTTTAAGAGACACTGCTGAGTGTCTCAGTGCTGAGAAGCACTGTTTTGGCAGATTCATTCTTTTGCTCTTTCCAATTTTATTCAACTTTCTTTCTTGCTTCCATATCTGAAATCTTTATACAGGCCTTGTTCAAATTTTATTTATTAGCGTTGCTGCTTTGGATATGCTGCATGCATGTTAAAATTAGAACTTAAATAGGTCTAGTTGATGAAAATCATCCTTATTATAATTCTTTGTTGCTAAGCATTATTTTCTGTTGTCCTATGAAAGCTATTGCCCCAACATGGATTTTAATTGATTTTTTCTGTCCAATCCATCTAACATTGATTTGCCCTAGAGTCTTTGTCTGAAATGGGGCCACTTTGTACTCTCAATTGCTTCAACAGGATTTTTGCAAACCCAAGAATAAATATAACAAAGAAATTAAAAAATAGATTCTTGCATTCTGTATAAAACCACATTGTTCATTTTCTCTTTCTTGTTATCCATATACAGTGTTTTTTCTTTGAAGCTGTTTTAAGTCATTCCTTTTGAATGATTTATCATCCTCTTGACAAAGTACATCTGTAGCTTGGCATAGAGAACTTCTGCTGCTCATCTCCACCTTTGCTCATGGCAGATTTCTTCCAAATCTTTTAAATAGTCTTTGTTTCTGTCCCCAGGTTTGTTAGCTTGTCAAATGTGAATGTATTGGCTTGGGAGAAGATAAAGTTCTGCCCGTGGCCAAATACATGAATTGCATATATATTTCTTAAACAACAGAAGGGAACATTTATAAAAGTGTTTATTTTCACTTAACCTTTTTTAATTTTTCATGCTGCCTTGAATAATTTCCTTACAGCCTTTATTTAGTCTTTTTGTCAATGTAACTCATCTTTAGCACTCCTTGTTCACATGTAAGGTGCATGACCTAGATAACTATTTTAGGCATTTTAGAAGCTGTCTTGGTATGTGGGGAAGGAGGCGGGAACGGTAGGAGGCCCTAGAGCAATAGGGTGAGTACCCAAATTCAGAGTGATGGATTTGGCTGTTTAACAATATTTAGCAGAGCTCTTAACTCTTGCAGACATTATCTGAAGAAAGGAAAATGCTGAGTCATCCACAACTTTATTCTGTAACACCCCCAAATACTTTTAAAAGTTAAAGAGGAAAAAGCTTCTTATTTAAAGTAGAGGCTTAAAAAAGGGATAGGATAGAGAATATGTCCAAGTACAAATGAGAATTTTTAAAAAGGTAAAGAACTGGGAGACAACACAGAATTGATGATGAGGGAGAAAACAGGATTGCCTGTAAATGTGTTCATGTGACACCAGAAACAAACATATTGCATAGGGCAACACCAAGGGTTGTATGAAGTGTGTGAAAACTCACATACTTCACATCTGATCCAAAGTATCTCCATCTGATCCAGTCTCTCATTTGATCCAAAGTAAGCAAACTTCAGCAACAGAGTGGTCAATGCCTGGAATGCACTACCTGACTCTGTGGTTTCGTCTCCATCCTCCCAAAACTTTAACCTTAGATTATCTACTGTCGACCTCACCCCATTCCTAAGTAGTCTGTAAGGGGCATGCATAAACACACCAACGTGTCTACCATCCCTGTCCTAATGTTCCCTTTTATTCATATTCATATCATGTATTCATAATCATGTTTATACTTATATCTGTTTATCTAATATATGCTTGACAAAAATAAATAAATAAATAAATAAATAAATAAATAAAAATCTCAGTATACTGAAACACTTTTGAAAAAAAGATCCCAATAATCAGGGCATTTAATATGGATCATAGCCTTGTTCGGGTAATACCTCTCTATAGCTCTCAGTTCAAGCGGAATGGTGAGCAACTCTTCCCATTGACACCACTCACCAACCAGTTGTCTACAAGTGCAGTGCAATTATTTGTACCATGGAGGCTCTGCAAACATGCAAGAGCTGCCACATAAGTCGGAAGTTAAATTCCAGCTCATATGGAAGAGTCTGGGATGACCAAACTATCTCTGTTGTATACAATTCCTGCAGAATTTCTTATGTGCAAGAAAATATATGTATTGACCATATATTGCTTATAACTATTAGTAAGACTACAGACAAATCTCTAGTTAGCATCCCAGCACTTATTATGCAACAATAAAATAAGGTGTAACATTAAAAAAAATTGTGTTGAGCAATCAATTAATAAAATGTAACATATTGAATTGTTAAAAGTGTTTGGCTGAGTAGCACCTCTTCCATGTAACCGGAAGGTACTAAAGCAGATGTCAGGTAGAGATTATTACATGATATGAGACAGAACTGAAGTGTTGAAGAAAGACAGACATTGTCAGGTGAAAGCCCTGCATTCATTGATGTTGTTTCTCCATAACATGCCAGGGTAGAACAAAGGACCAAGTCTTCCTAAATATTGTGCTTTGAAGGAGAAAGTTTTTTGCCCTTTGATTAACAAATGCCAGGCTAGTTTCTCTGAAACAATACAACAACAAAAAGGCTTAAAGTTGTATGATTGGATGAAAGTAACAAGTGCCTTTTCTTTGCATCAACCAATCTAGATGTGTCTCTAACTTTGCTATATGTTCATTGCAAGGGTGGGTTCTACCTACCTTCCCTACCAGTTCGGAGTTGCGCCAGAAGTGCACATGCGTGCCCCTGTTACTTCTGGGTGAAAACCCTCTGTGCATGTGCAGAAGGCTTTGCACATGCGCAGAGGGTTGTTTTTCGACAGATTTTCAGCCAGAGGACCGGTTCGGGGGTGTCTCCAGCCGGCCATTGCTGCCGGTTTGGTGAGCAGGGGGAAATTTCCGCTATCGGTTCTAGTGAACCAGTCCGAACTGTCAGGAACCCACCTCTGCTTCATTGGCTGTACAACAAAGAATAGACAACAGAACCCCACCTAGTCTTTAGCACTATAAGAAAAGCAGCTTCTTGTTGCCACATACTGTAGCTATGGTAATTTGAGATCAGATTCAGGAAAGGTTTGTATATTTTCTTCTATGAAGAATGATTCAGGAATCAGGAATTTTCTGTAATTGTCTCAATCAAATGCCATATCTGTGCTTATAAAAGTTAGCAATAATTTGACTACATAAATCCATTGGGGCTTTTCTGATTAAAACACAGATTATCTGTTTAGTTTTGCAATACTATGCTAAACAATAATGGTAAAAACTTTAAAACATGCCTCCCCTTCTTTCAAATCTACCCACTTCCAGTATACTTAGGATCTCCATTCTGTGGCTCACCCTGAAGATTCGGGGTCAAGGTATTGAAACTTTCTGTAGCAATGATCAACAATGTGATTTACTTAATTGAATGCATTCATTCATTCCTTAGGTGATTAATCTCACATTCAAAACAAATCACAAACCTTAGTGTATGTTTTTTGTTGTTGCTTTGTATTATAACACAGCCAATATTTTGTCACCACTTCCCTTCCCAGTTAGCTTTTGTTTAATTCTGTATTCATAATTGTAAGTTGAGGTAACCAACTGGAGTTTATAAGAGACAGAGGAAGGAAAAGTATTCTGTTTATTTTTAAGAGAAAAGAAAAAAGGAAGGAATTTGGAGTGTATGTTTTCAATAATAGGAAAACCGTCTATGCAGAATTTAAATTCATACACAGCTTTGTATTTATTTTATCGACCTGAAAGACAAAGGCTAATAGAGTCAAGTTCATGATACCACTCAGCTGTGAAAATCACTGATTTTTAAGCCAGTATTTTTTCCTCAGCCCACTCTAGTCTACAGTTAGTTTTAGCACAATAATAACACTGAAAGTGGCAACCCAGTATGTTCCTTCTTTTCTGACTGTGAAAAATTGATCACGTTGTTATCTTATTTATTTCATTTGAATGGAGAATTAATGCAAAATAGACTTGAGATTTGGAGGAGTGGGAAGTTAAAAGTTATAAATAATTAATCCAAACATTATCATATATTAATTAAATACATTCCCAAATAAGATTTAGGGAAGGTAAAAAAATGCTGCAGAATTTTGTGACAAATTTGGTAGATGGTGACAGATTTGATCACTTTCGTTTGATAAATGATTTAAAATATGATTTAACATGTCAAATTCCTTTGACCTAATAGAAGTTAATGCTTCACAGAGAACTAACATTTTGAGACACAATGTCAATATCTGTTAAAGCTCTTTTTCAGGCATTCTGATTTTAATTCTTGCAATGATTATAGAATGTACTGGATGTATACATCTATTTAGCCAGATTAAATCTTCCCCTATTTCTGAAGCTATCTAAAGCTTTATGTATGAAGCCCAGATTGATGAGATGTTCAATTCCATTCCCTTTGGAGATTGCCTAAACTGAAAAGGATCTATTTATAATTCTTGCAAAGGATAAATATGTAGTTTGTACGAATATTTAATTTTGCAAAGTGAAAAATCCAAGGAATGACTTGGATATTGTCAGTCCTACTAGGTTTACCAGACCAGGAAATCAACTCCACTGGAAAGCAGAGACTACTTTTGTTGTGATTGGTTATAACAGAAATTTGCAAGTCTGGTTATCCCAAACCTCCTTCTCCTTCTCATACGTTGATGAATTAGGGGGCTACTTTCACATTATCTCATTAAGGAATTTAAAATGTCTCAGCCCCTTTTGCCTAGATAATAGAACAAAGAATAACAGAGTTGGAAGGGAGGTCATCTAGTCCAAGGACTCTCAACCCCTGGGCCATGGCCCAGTACCAGACCATGGTCTGTTTGGGACCCACAAGCAGTGAGTAAGTGTGTGACAGGGGATGGTGTTTGTGCACAAAGCTCCATTTGTGCCAGCAGCGGGCCTAACCCTAGCTTGCTCACACAAATGGAGCTGCACCCGCTTGCACACTCTCCAGCTGCACATGCAGAACCATCCCTTCCCCCCCCCACTGGCACCAGTCTGCAAAGCTAGAAAGGTTAGTGTTACGTCCCCAGCCGGCAGCCAAGAGAACGTCTGACGTCACCGGTTACTATGGCTGGTGATTGGCTAAGACGTT
>JANHFT010001038.1:215724-229099 GCA_032467955.1 Pseudoxenodon macrops | reverse complement strand
GATCTCCCTTGTTAATACATTTCTGGCCTGATTGTACAGCATTTTATCACCTTTTCTGTAGGCTTCCTCTTTGGAACAACGTAGCTGCTTAGGTTTAGCTGTGAACCAAGGTTTATTGTTTATTGTATATTCACAAGTTCCTGGTTGGTGCACATAGGTCTTCACAGAAGCTGACATATGATGTTACAGTATCTGTGAGTTCATCCAGGTCTTCAGAGGTATCTTCAAAATATTCCAGTCTATGCAGTCAAAACACACACACACACACACACTATTGCGACTTTTACAAAACTGGGAATCCTCCTATGCAGCTGAAAATAAAGTTATATTGTATACAGTATTCTAGATGATTAGATTTGTTTTCAACTAATTACCTACGAATCTTTATTTTACTGTTACAGTAGCATGCCTAGCCATTTTCTTTCTCATGGAAAACACAGTTAAAAGGCTGGAAAAGTTTCACCTTCTTATTTTCTGAAAACAAAGCAAGACCTCATAGTGACATATTTAGTGGCAAAATCCTTCATGTTTTAAGTCAGTTCCATAGAAACCAATATGGAAAAATATGTCAGCTCAAAATTTTGGATTTAAATAAAAGTATATCTACAAAGTTAAGCAATATCAATGGGTTTTGCTTACATTTTTCATAGTACTGTTATTTGAAAATGACTTATGTTTAAAAATAAATGAAATGTCCAAATATTAATACAATTTTGAAATATTTACATTGAATAAAAGATAGGCAAGACACAACATACATGCATATATACTAGGAACTAACGTCATCATTATTCAGGATTTATAAGGAGTCTTAAAGGAAATAAATCTTTCTGATTAACTTTTAGCCTTGCCTTTTTGGCCTTTAAATATTTCAAATGATTTTAAATATAAGCTACCATTAGTTTAATGCATATTAATTAGAAAAAAATTAAATAATTCCATATGTATAATCTTATAAAGTATTTTAAAGAATGTTTAGAATGGAAGATGTCTTTTAAAAATGTATATATAGTAAATGCATTTGGTTATCTTGTATGACAACTGTTTAATTTGATCTTATTATATACTTATGACCTAAGTAGATTTTACTTTTATATTGTATGTGTGTTATTTTAAAGATTAATAGAGAGAGAAAAAAATACCCACTTTGAATTCTCAGACTGGAAGAAAATGAATGTTTATTCACATTTTTATTTTTACCACCATTATTTTGGCTATCTTTCACTCTCATTACTTTACATTCCCTTTTTGTGTGCAAACAATATTACTCCCTGAATGAGTCGGTTTTTTAAAGCAAGATTATTTCATCTGTTCTTAATCTTTTCACATAATATAGATGATGATTGTGCTGTTACCTTTTATATGATGTTGCTTCAATTATTATATTTTTAATCTAAACCATTAACTTCTGGTATTGGAAGGTACATGTGAAGTATATGCGTATAGACAGTATATACAAGGATGGATATATACATATACACATTTTGTGTGCATGTGTTTGTTTATGTGTATAATGATACAGTGTGCAGATAGACAGACAAACAGACAGACAGACAGACAGACAACCAGATACATCATATAGATAGGGTTTTATAAGTCATGGTCTATGTACATATGAGAAAGACAGAAACCTAACACACATACACAGAGTATGTATACTTAATGCATTGTTCAATCAAGGCATAGACACTGTTTTGCAAACTAGACTGGGCAAAAGATGGAACAAAAATCAATGGTGCCTATTAAGATTTACAAATGATGTTCTCTTCTCACAAGACCCAGAAGAGCTACAAAGACACATGCAAGAGCTGCACGAAGCAGGAGACCCATTTGGCTTAAAAATAAACTTGAAAAAGAGCCAGGTTATATTCAATAAATTCATCAAAGAAAGAAAGAAGAATTATATCTGGAGAAGAACTAGACGTAGTAGACCACTACAATGGATCTCAATGGAAGGTGATACAATAAAGGAAATTGAATGGTGTGTTAAATGTGGTTGGCAGGCATTTGGCAAGCTAAGCATAATTTTCAATAACAATCTCCCTCTATGCCTGAAAACAAAAGTTTTCAATCAGTGTGTGCTACCTGCTCTAATATATGCCAAAGAAACATGCTCACAATTGATACAAAAGCTACAAAGGCACACAGAGCCATGGAAAGATACATGCTTGGCATTACAAGACAAGATAGAAAGACCTGCACATAGTTTAGAGAACAAATGAAAGTGTACGATATCATCAAGAGAGTAAAAGAATTGAAATGAAAACAGGCTGGTCACATAACAAGAAGAATTGATGGCAAGTGGACCAAGGCAATCATAGAATGGATCCCACTTGATAAAAAGTATCGACGAAAGAGACCTAAAACAAGATGGATCGATGACCTCAGCAAGTATTGCAGGCCCAATTGGCAAAAGAAAGCTCAGGACCATATTGTTAGAACCATGCGGAAGAGGCCTTCACTCTGCAGTGGATAGACAATGGCTAAAATGATGATTATTTATATATGTGTGTGTGTATATATATATATGTATGTCACCTCAGAATTTCATCCTTGCCCTTCCTTCTGGCTATTTTTTTCTCCAGCCTTGAGATTGAAACTTTACAGATCTGTCTGGAGCTGAGTAGCATTGGTTCTCACCTTTTCCCCTGTATTTCTTACTATCTACTCACAAACCCCCATATGCCCACACAAATGCGTACATAAACACATCTGTGCACATACATACTTCAGCTGATTAAAAGTCAGTGAAAATTAATAACTATGAGCCCCTCTATGACATGGCATGTGGGAGATTTTGACTTGAACTCTAAAATTAGAAAATGATGAAGAGCATAAATAAATAAATAAATAAAGAACAGTAAATATGCCAGTATGTCTGGGAAACTACAGTAGAATAAAGATAAGTCTGTAACTGATTGGAACCTAGTTTCTTTTTTTGAAGTGGAAATGATGACATTGCTAAATAAATGTCAGAAAATGAAGATTTAATTACCAATTAAAAGTCTAAAATGTATGTCAATAAGTATTAATTGGTGTCATCCAGATTGTTGCAGTTTTGTTGTAATTTAGAATTTATAGGTTAGTGGTAGTTGCTTGTTACACTCTAATTAATGTTGCTAATAAGAGCCTGGGAAACTATTAAACATTATTGTAGAACAGGAATATAGAAAAAAGATTCTTTAGGCAACTTGAATAGATGAATGGGAATGAGATAAAGAATACAGAAAAAATTATTAGAGCCAAGATTGTAAGACTGTCCACATGGGAAGCAGAAGACCAAAATGGCAGAAACGGACACATTATTAAAGCCCCACTCATTGGTTTATGTATGCAGTGTATACATATGCAAAAGAATGAGGCCTTGATCCTGTGGTTACACCAACCATTTTGACCTTTTGCCCCCATTCTCCATTGTAGATACCTCTGACTGGCATTAATTAATCTTTATCAATCAGATATACAGTATCTGGTAATGGTAATTAGTGCAAACCTCCTCTTTTCAGTCTCACTTTTAACTCAAATGAGTACTCTACTTTTTACTGTATAAAATCACATTTCATAGATGTTTTGTCTGTTTCCTTTTTGCTTCATTTTATGTTAAGAAAAATAGATTTTATTCAATAAACCCATAAGTCCAAAGCTTAATTTGTTATGACCTCCCACTTTCTGGCCTGCAGGACAATATTTCTGAGCATGACACTATCTAAAAGACATTCCAGTACATTTTGGACATGCTTGTATATTATACATGACATATATTAGATTGACTAAGTTTAGTGTACCCTATGAGGTTTCTGGCACACTGAAATCTATGGTTTGGGGAGTGGATTATTCTATTAATTTGTAATGAGGAATCAACTCAACCTGAAGTTCAACCCATACTTTTCATCTAGTGTCCTAGGTTTTAAATTCTACTATCTAATCTTTATGTAAGCTTTTGGCATAGTAATCCATCACTGCCCTGTTCTTCTGATTAGGAAGCTTTTCTGTATCTAATCTAAACTGACTCTTCTTTCATGCAAAGTAATGTTTGCAGAGATAATTCATCCTCCAGTCAAGCTTCAACTTCCTTTCCATTGTTTCTCTCAGTCAATATTTTTGCTGGCATTGATTTTTGTATTTCCCCCTAGAAGTCCAACCTTGGCTTGAAATGGAAATGAGCTGGTCTGAAGCATTACAGACAAATATTAATATCTCTGAGGAAAAAGGAAGCTATAACTAAGTATAGCATCCATGAAAATGTACTAAAGATAATGTTTCTGTGTAGTTCAGAATAATATGAACTTAAGACTTGTGTCTTGCTGATACAAATAAATAAAAGATAAATAAATTTTATAAGGGGGAAAAGCTAGGACTGAGAAACATCTCTATTTTCTAGCTCTGGATCACAGCATGTCAGAATATATATCTGGCACAAGTGCAGAATTGAATCCTACATTTTCTGACTTATAGGCAATGTAGTAAAAAAAATGCTGATATTTCAGTACACCCAATGCAAGACACAATCATACCTCCCCCATTGCCTGTGTTTATCCATTATCTTTTGAACTGAGCTATTTTGGATGCATGGCTAATTGTAGCCTGGAAGATTGACAAGTCCGAGGATTCAAAAATGTACTTGAATCCATTGATCTCAGGTCCAGGCCTGCAATATATTTAGTTTTGTTCTCATTTTCTCCAGGAAAAAGTAGATGGCATATATGTACCATATGTCTTTGTGTTATAGGAGCAAACAAATATGAATAAATAATAAATATCCCCAAGATTTTTTTCAAAGTGTTTATACCAGTTAACAAATTTGTCTGACCAGGCAGAATGTATCTTTGTTTACATACAGAACACAATAAGTGTGGTCAAAGGTAAACTCTTGTAGGAAGAATCATAAGACACCCCCTTTATTTCCATGCCCCCAGAGAAGGCAAAAATAAAAAATCATCCACAGAAGCTAAAGCAATCTCTGCCTCCCAGCCAGAATGGCTTCAAATAATCTCGATTAAAAGACTGAGACAGGCTAAATTGACAGGATTAAGTCAGAAAACACAAAATCACACAAATTTATATTCCCCACCTTTTCCAAAGGCTAGCCTAGACCCTGACTACCACCCAGAAAACCAAATAGGGACAATTAGAATACAGAAAGGCACATTATTAATCTAATCAAATAATTGCACCAGGCATCTCCATCTCAAAGGTCCAAAAGGATATAAAAACCACTCTCCTCCCCATGCCAGGCTGTCAGCTGTCCCAGAACCAATGCTGAGTCACTTGGCTCCTTTCCTGCAACTTGCCTCCAAATTCACTGGCTCCTGCACCTTTTTCCTAGCTTGGAATCGGACTGGATTTTACTTCCAATAATTTGACCTGCCAGATGGGACTTCAAGCTAACCTGACCAATGGACCTGGCCAAGTAATCCTCCACCTTGTCACCAACAGATCCCTTATGTCTGTGGGTGGGTTTCTCGGATCTTGCCCATTTGGAGCAAGGGTAGTAAAAGGAGTTCTGAGTCTTGTGCTCAATGGAGGTGATTACCATCAAAATTTTACTAGATTTAAAGCCCATGAGAGCTGTGTGTGAGTATGCCTGTGTGTGAGCAAGAGGACCTTTCTCCTGATTGCAGCTGGATCCTGCTCCCTCCAAGTCTTTCCTAGCTGCCCTCAGCCTGTTTGCTACTCCCAAAGCACCATGACCGACAGACTCTGGAAAGCAAAGGGGTTTGGCCAGAGCACAGGACCTTCTGTTAGGGAAAAGGGAGACCATTTGGAAGGGACACTGAAAAGCGAGTGAGAGAGTCGCACATAGGCAACCAGCTGGGAAATCACAGAGCAGAGGGGTCCATACTCTGAGAAATTTTGATGGACAGAGTCCTCCCAGGCCATTTGCCGAAAACCCTGAGGTGACAGACTGAAGGTTGGAAGGTACCTTCACATTGCGGTGGTGTGGAGTAAAACCAGGATTGTGGGGGACCCAGGAAAGGAGCCTTGGAGTCTCACTGCAGATGGAGGGCACTTGGACCCTTACTGCAGAGAGGATATGGCCCATAAAATGAGGAACTCAAGGTTCCTAGGGAAATGGATGGAGTCTTGGGGCAGAAGGTATTGCCTGTCCAGCCAGGCATGAAATTAAGATGTGCATGCAAACTTTGCAGGGAGTGGATCCTGCTCAGTGACAAAGCTGAAGGGTTAATTTGGCAAGAAAATGGTACCTTTGATTATGAAACTTTAAAAGCACTAAGGTCTAAGCTAAAGCTCTCCCACATACCATACTGATACTGTTGGACAGAGTTGTTGAATTGAGAAAACCCCAAAGGGAAGAGAGTGAGGAGCCCCAGCTAGAAATAGATAACCCAGTCTTAGGCACTGCAGAAGATAGAGAGGCTGAATTGGCAAGATTAAGTCAGAAAACACAAAGCCACATATAATTTCCATTCTCCACCTTTCCCCAAGGCTAGCCTTGACCCTGACCACAACCCAGGAAACCAAATAGGGACAATTAGAATACAAAAAGGCACATAATCTGATCAAATAACCCCACCAGGCATCCCAATCTCAAAGGTCCAAAAGGGTATAAAAATCACCCATGCCAAGCTGTCAGCTGTCCCAGAATTGATGTTGAGTCACTTGGCTTCTGATACTTAAATGGGTAGAGACCTCCTTTACTGCAGCTTGCCTCCAAATTAATTGACTCCTGCATCTTTCTCTTGAATTGGAACTAGACTGGATTTTATTTCCAACACTATCAAGAAAAACATCTGCAAAAACCAGCCCATGAAATTCTCTACTATTTCCTTATTACATATTATTCATCTGCAGTCTTAAAGTTAGTATTTGTTTACTGAACGAATATGGAATAATTGTTTTAATATAGTTTGTACAAGAACTGCTATATGAATTAAGGATGACTTAAAGAACATTTTTATCAGTGTGGATGAGGGAGAGAGACAGAAAAGGAAAAGAAAGTAGATCAGGACTTTGTCTCCCTCAGGCAAACTAATAATCTGTAATGCCAATTTTAATTGCAGCTGGAGCCAGTGTTCTGTAATTGGTTGAGTTAATCTTAAAAAAATAAGCAGGGTTAGATCTAATTAGTATTTGGGTGTGGAATCCACCAGGATATACCAGGGCTGAGGCTGGTCTGAGACACCAAAAAAAGCTGTCTGGAAAAAAAAGCATAGATAAATCACTTCTCTATTGGACACAAACATATCCATGAAGTTACCAATAATTGTGTACAACCTGAATGAGACTTTGTTGGACTAGAATGAGGGACATCCAAGTTCACGCTCCTTACATACCACAGCGCTTACAATTGTTTTATTGCTGATTGTCTTCTGTCAGCTCAGCCTAGCCCAAAGTTGTTAGCAATTATCAATAACTGGTTCCCCAACCTTAAGCCTAATCCTTTCTTCTACTTCTCAGAAATAGAAAGGCTGAATTGAGACACTGATGAAGGGCTGGAGGAGCAAGTCTCACCTTTCAATATATTTTTTTGTCTCCCAGCTGCTATGGTATGGCACATAGGATCACCCTGGGCTGTGGATGATGTCCAGATATGGAAGAGATTATACAATCATGCAAGCACAGGATTGGAGAGAAGGTGGCTTTATGGAGAAGAAATTAGGAGTCAGCGTAGTTGGTGAAGCAGCTGCATATCCAACCTTTAGCCACTGTGAAGAGACAGTCTGTGGATCAAATGGGTTCCACTGGGAACCAGTGCCAGAAAACTTATCCATCTGAAGCTGAGGGGGAGAAAAGATTCCATCTTAATGTATAGGCAATTTCTTGTACCCTTCTGTCTTCAATATTAGCATCGTCTAATCATTTGTTATAAGATTATTTGCAATGGTGAAGATTGAATATTGGCTACTGAATCAGAAAATCAAACATGAATATTAAATTTATCCAAAACCGATAGAGGGATACATTTAAAGCAATATCATTTTGCAACGGCTCTTGTCCAAATTGCATGTTAAACCATTTGGCATTTTTAGAGTTAAATTTCTGGTTCTTCTCTCCATTAGACTTAAATCAGCCTGGCTGGTGTTTAAGCTGCCTGGAGAGACAAGTAAGAGCTCACACCCTCCAGAGTGGGAGTGATTGTAAGCCTGGAAAGAGCAGAATTTCCTGAACCCTGTAGTCAGTTCACTACAGTATACAACGCTCAGCTGGTCCTAAGAGGAACCACGCAAAGCCGGCGTGCAAGCAGGAAGCCTCCTTTCTGCCTGAACAAGCTAGTAACTTTCCATTTTTCTTCAGAAAAAACGGAATCCGGGGCATAATAAACAATGGAGATCAGGGTAAGATACTGACATTCCTAAACATTCTTAATTTCTTTTCAAAAGGGAAAGGAAAATCAGAATTTGCTTTGGGGGTGAATTTAAGTGTGGATTCAGCTGCGGGGCAGCAGCTACGGGCAGAGTCCGTCGCTCTAGTTTCTTGTACGGTGCATGTGCTTCTGCTTCGTCTGTTGCATGCACTTTTCTCCTCAAAAGAGATGGCGAACTTCCTCTCAGCAGATGTAGAAGAGATGCAGCTTGGCGGGAGCACGGGGAGAAGACGGTAAGATGAGAAGAGTCAAGGGAGAGTTTGCAGGTTTCAGACGGACTTCGTCCTTTGGTTTTGAATTTTGAGAACTTTTTTTTACAAATGCGTTGTCTTGGAAACAGAATCTGAGTAATATTAAACACATGAAATAAAAACGGTAAAGATGACTTCTCCCCATTCATCTCAGAAGTTCTTTTCTCCAGAGTTTTAAATTGAACATTAAAAAAAAAGGATTTTCAGAGGTTTCAGCATACTGACAATATTCCAGAAAGCGTGCATGAATTTTAATTCTGAAATGAATTTTGTCCCTTTCCATAAAAGATGAACGTTTTGAAGAAACACTTTTTTACTTTCTTTGGGGATTTGATTATTGAAACTGAGGGAAGCAATTATAGTACAATATGTTAATTCTTTTGCAAAAAGTGTGGTGGGGCAGTGGTTAAAATGCAGTACTACAGGCTACTTCTGATGACTGCTGGCTGCCGGCAGTTAGATTCTCACTGGCTCAAGGCCTTCCATCCTTCTGAGGTCCGTAAAATGAGGACCCAGATTGTTGGGGGCAATATGCTGACTCTAAACCATTTAGAGAGGGCTGTAAAGCACTGTCAAGTGGTATATAAATCTAAGTGCTATTGCTATATCCTAAATCCTAAATATTAAGTGCAATATTATGGGATAACAGATTTAACGTTTACAATCTGAATAATAATTGTTATTTTATACTATTTTAAATAGAAATTTTAAAAAAATTATACTTTGGAATTAAAAGCTACTTTTGTGCACCTTGAGTATTTTGATGCTAGTAGGCATGTACATAACTACATTAAATTTATTTTGAGAGTGGAGTTACTTGGCAGCCATAGAATATTATAATGAGATAGTTATAAAAACTCATTTCATATAATGAATATAATCCAAAAAATCTAAATCTAACGTGTCCTGGCCACTTTTTCCATAGAGGCATGTGACCATTTTAAGTGTCAGCACTTTGCTTTTGGAAAACCACCCTAAGGAAGTTGCCTCCAGTGCCACTGTTGGATGAAGTGTAAGGATAGACCCAATATATACTTAGTAGGGAAAACTTGAGTTATTAAAAGAAAGTGGACAATTGGAAATACTGGAACATAGGACAGAGATGCAGAATCAAAGTCGCTGGTAGCATCTACCAAAGAAGAGGAGTGCTAGTAGCATAGGTTGGAAGATGTACATCAATTTGCATTAACAATATAACTGGGTTTCAAAATTTGTCTTCTGATTTCTGAAAGTTTTCTTCCTTTGCAAATGGAACTTTTGATTCTCTGAATTATTATTTTTTTTGGTGCTTAAGAAAGGCTTTAGGTGAAGGCCTTGAGTATGCTGTAGCTTACTGATCTGACAGAGGATACTGTTATTTATCTTGCTTTGGTTTTTTTTTTTTTGGTGTAAGACATCTCTCCATTATTCTGCAGACTGTTTACCCCCACTGCCCAGCCTTTATCATCTGAAGAAGTCCCACGGGAGAAGTTCCTTTATGATTGTTTCTTTTGGCATTTCATTAAAGCATTAAAACCGTGGAGGGCTGTAATTGAGATCATAGTAGAGTAAAGGCAGGTTGCTCCTACACACTCCTTAGCCTCTTGTATCTAAATTATGCAGCTGTACTTATAAGCATTTCATCAGTGTTGCCCCCCCAAATTTGAATGAGAGTAGTCTAGATATGGTGAAGAAATAGTCTATTTAAAAGTTGTTTAAAGTATGATAGTGGTTTTTTAAATTGAGATCATAGCATTCTTCACATTGTGGATAGTGGTTACAGTAAATGATGGCAGTTACAGATTAAATGGTACTCAACAAGCCAAAACTTGGTACAGATACAGACAGCTTTTAGCCTTTCCTGGAAGGTGCTGGTCTATTAGAATAATAATGTGCTGTGGTTATGGAGTGCCTTGACTCAGATATGGTAGAGCTTACATGTGCTTTACTCCCAACTTTAAGTATTCCAAGAAAAATGAGACAAGAACTCAACTGTTTATAATTTTAGCGCTTAGTTTAGTCTAATCTTTTCTTAAATCTGCTCTTCATTAAGAATAAAGCAATTTTTCGTGTCTTTCAATACTTGGAGGTGGGAATTTAATTAATATTGATTTGTTATGTACTGACTACTATTTTTAGGTGCCATTGTTCAAATTGAGTTTTTGAACTGCTGCTGAGTTTTTATGTGTGTGCACATGTGTGTACACAGATATATATTATGGTGCATTGTATATTCTGGTTTGATATGTAGTATTACTTACAGACATAAAATGATGGAATATAAATCAATAAAATGAAAAAGATGGTATTAATTTGCCATTTTTGTACTGAAGTCAATTTTGTATGTGTACTTTTTTTTCTTGGACCCAGATTTTAACCACTAGGTGTCTTAAGTGGTCTAGAAATTAAGACCGTTTAAACAATTTCCGTGGCTTCTTACTTATCCCTTGAAGTACATTGATATTTTTTTTCATTCCATCACTAGTTTAGCCTGGAACAATTATATTTTGAAAGTTGCAAAATCTTGAAGCTTCCTCTGGAGGAAGGCGTTGTCTTATCTGTTTGTTTGAAAATACTGACAAAATGAAACATGAGTCACTTATTTCTTTTTCTGCAGCGTTCTTTTATGTACAAAAGTCATTTGTCACATTTAATATTGATTAAAGAAACTATTACCTGACAGTACATGGTATGTGTATTCATGTGTTTATGATCATATTCATTTTTAGGCAAAATCTCATCTTATACAGATAAGACTATTATATAAATGAGAATTTGCTCCTGTTTGGAGAACTGGTGGCATCATGACCTGAAATGCCTTTCACACAACTGCATGTTGTACACCAACTATGTCCATTCCTGGGCAATGAGCTCTTCTCACAATCACCCATGCCTTGGTCAGCTCTCAGTTGGACTGTTGGACTGTGCTGTGCATGGAACTGCCCTTGATGAGTATCCCAAAGCAAAATGCATTGGCATGCATAATGCATTGCAAATAAGGTTGGCCTCTCCTTGGTCCTTTTCTGGAATGGTCTGAAGACATGGTTCTGTCAGTGGCCTCTAGTGGGCCTGGAGACTCCAGGTTGATTTGGACTAATCAAGTGGACTAATCATGTTTGTCAATCGCCCAATGGTTGGGGATTTCTGAGGTTTTTTATATTGTTGATTTTTAATGTTATATACTACCCAAGTCATCATGTGTGATTTGGGCAGCTACAAACGTCTATTTAATAAATAGCACCACTACTATGTAAACTCTGTAGGTTTTCTCCATTCTACTCAGCAATAAATTTTAAAAATGAGATCAGTTTAACACAACTGACATTTCTCAATATTTCTGAAATAATTTATGAAAGAAAATCCTAATTTTGAAGATGATACTGTATTTTTATCACAAGAGATTTAGTGCTCTGATTTGCCTTTTCCTCTAAATATATTAAATACAGAAATAGTGTCAAAGAACTTCATAACTCATGTATACATTTATGTGCAAATTTATAGTTGTCTAGAAATAAGGCAATATCAGCATATTTCAACTCAGGCTACCTGATGTGCTTCATGGCTAGACAACTAATCTTAAAATATAGTTCAGTCCATTCAAAATCAATCCAAATTCTTGGGTACTGTAATGGAAATAATTTGGTTTCACTTTCTACACTATATTTTACAATATCAATTTTGCCAAGATACTTTCAAGAAACATAATGATCCAGTAATGAATTCACAATAAATGATATCTAAGACAATAGTACCCTATCAGAAAGAGAACTGATAAGGAATAGCTTGAAACTGGAAAAGAAAATGCTCAGTTTGTTCCCAACATAGTGCTTCATTTAAAGCAGTGCTTGATGGGATAAATGTTTCCATGGAAGTTAGAACTGTATAAAGAAAGTAATCCAAATATAATTAGAACTTTTGAGCGAGGTTTCCTAAAATCTGTTATATAAAATTCCCATGTTTTTAAATCAGAACAGCATGATATGTATAGGAAAGCTAGACAGAACTTAAGGGATGGAGCATATTAAATGTAATAGGAATTAGTGCAAGGATTTCCAAAGTAGACTTTTTTCCATTCTGATTTTTTTTAAAGTTCATTGTAATACAAAATGAGGTTTGCTGAGGATATTAGATAGGATAGTGTGGAATATTTATGGCCAATTCCAACCATAATGTAAGAGATTTTTGTGTATGTTTATGCATGTCATTTTTACCGGATGCTCAATTCAGGAAACACTGCAGCCTACGGAAGCACAGGAGTGAAGGGAAGAAGGGCTGTTTGTTGGTAACAAAGAATGCTACCTTATCATGAATACATTAGAATTGGCATTGGAGGCAAATTCTAGGGAAAAATATAAGATTTAATCACATTTTTTTCTTATCTTAAGATGCTACCCAGGCTAGAGATAGAAATATTTTACTTTGAACAACTTTTAAGGATGGGAAAGTAGCATTGAAATATACAAATGGTTGTATGAAAGAGGCTCTTTCAACTGTTCTCCCATCAGCAAGATGTGGAAATTGACACACACAGTGATAATCCTGATTGCAAAGCAAAACTGTCTAAACAGGATCTTATACTCTTCCATGATCCCATACCAATCAAGTATATGAACAGATACATAGGTGCCATGTTTTCCATGTTATACACTGTCTTCTTGAACGAGGGAGCACAATAAAACATTCTGAACTGAGGACATATCTTTTATTTTATTTACCGTAATACAAATAAATTGACTTATAGTAGTTCAATTGTTAATGACCAGTCCACCTAGCCATTCAAGGACAAGTTGGTCTATATTCAAAAAATCATACAATGGGC
>JANHFT010001038.1:195873-215624 GCA_032467955.1 Pseudoxenodon macrops | reverse complement strand
TATTAGAAAACAGATACAAGTATAAACATGATTATGAATACATGAAATGGATATGAATAAAAGGAAACATTAGGACACGGACGGTAGGCACGCTGGTGCATTTATGCATGCCCCTTAAAGACCGGGGTGAGGTCTACAGTAGACAATCTAAGGTTAAAGGTTTGGGGGTATTTTCTGCAATAAAGTTTGGAGCGGTTTACCATAAGTTTATATCTGTTGTGTGCTCTTGTATTGTTTTGGCTGAAGCTGAAGTTTTCATTGACAGGAAGGACATTGTAGCAGATGATTGTATGTACTACGCTTAGGTTGGACAGAAGACGGCAAAGTTCTAAGTTGTGTAAGCCCAAAATTTCAAGTCTGGTGGCATAAGGTATTCTGTTATGATCAGAGGAGCGGAGGACTCTTCTCATAAAATATCTCTGGACTAGTTATCTATTCAATGTCATCTTCATCATACCACAAGGAAGAACCAAATTGGGCACTGAATTCAGGATTTATGCAAGTTGAAGCACAGCCCGAATCTCTGATACTGGATACTTTTGATTTATTTGCCAGTTGGCAACAATTCACAGAAGCAAGTCATATTATTTAATTATTATCAGAATTAATTAAATCAGCAGATAGCCCGAACCTGCAAAGATGAAGTCAGGAAAGCAAAAGCTCAGAAGGAACAAAGACTTGCAACAAAAGTCAAATATAATTTGAAAAAAGTTTCTTTCAACATATAAACAGCAGGAAAAAGTCAAGGAAACAGTCGGACCACTAAAGATAGAAGATGGCAAGGAAGTAACAGGCAGAGAAAAAGCAGAGCTGCTTAACTCATTCTTTGCATCCGTCTTTATGCAAAAAGAAACTATAGCCCAACCTACCAAAATGTAACTATAAAAGACAGACTAGAAATAAAATTTTAAATAAGCAAGAAAATGGTAAGAGAACACCTCTCTGACCTTCATAAATATAAATCATCGGGACCTGACAGAGTTCTGAAGGAGCTGGCAGATGTTATTTCGGAACCAATGTACCATATCTTTAAAAAATTCTGGAGCACTGGGGAACTACCAGAAGATTAGAAAAGAGCTGATGTGGTTCCCATCTACAAAAAGGGGGGGGGGGAAACAGACCCAGGAAACTATAGGTCAATCAGCCTAACATCAATACCTAGGAAGATACTGGGGGGGAGGGGACATCTGTGAACTTATAGAAACAAGTAAAGTTATAACTACTGGTAGTAGCCAGCACGTGTTTGTTAAAAACAGATTATGTCAAACCAATTTTATTTCATTCTTTGACAAAGTGACTAAATTAGTAGACCAGTGAATGCAGTGGTCATAGTATATGTCAGCATAGTATACTTAGCAAGGCACTCAAGAAAGTAAACCACAACCTACTTCTTGGTAAAATAGAAAAATGTGGGATAAACAGCATCACCAACAGAAGGATTTGTAACTAGCTGACAAACCCTACTTAATGAGTAGTCCTTAATGTTACTACATCTACATGGAGGGAAGTAAGCAGTGAGATACCAGACGGTTCCATCTTAGGCCCAGTATTCGTCAATATCTTCATAAATGAGTTAGATGAGGGAATGGAAGGGGAACTCATCAAATTTGCAGGTGATACTGAGCTGGCAGGAACAGCCATACCCCAGAAGATAAGCTCAGGATTCAAAAAGATCTTGACAGACTTGAAAAATGGGCCTTATCCAACAACATGAAATTTAATGTGAAAAAAAGTATAGTTTTACACCTATACAAGAAAAGCCAAAGGTTCAAAAGTACAGATTAGGCGAAACCTGGCTCAAAAACAGTAACTGTGAGAGGCACATTGGATTCCTAGTGGACACTCACTTAAACATGAGCCAGCAGTGTGTAGCAGCAGCCAAAAAAGCTAATAAAATCCTTGGTTGTATAAAGAAAGACATAGCATCAAAATCACATTAAATATTAGTGCCACTTTATAAAACCTTAGTAAGACCAGTACTGCATCCAGTTTTGGTCACCACATTAGCAAAAAAGATGTTGAGATTTTGAAAGTGCACAGAAGAGCAACTAAGATGATTAAGGGCCTGGAGACAAAAACATATGAAGAATGGTTGCAGGAATTGGATATGGCCAGTCTAGAGAAAAAAAGGACTAGGTGTGATGTGATAGCAGTATTCCAGTATTTCATGTGCTGCCACATAGAAAAGGGAGTCTACTTATTTTCCAAAGCAACAGAAAGCAAGACAAGAAACAATGGGTGGAAAGTAATCAAAGAAAGAAACAACTTGGAATTAAGGATAAACTTCCTAACATTGAGGACAATTAACCAGTGGAACAGCTTGCCTTCAGAATGTCTATGGAGATTCTCAGTCATCCATGTCATGGTTGTCCTAAAGGTGCTGAAAGGACTGTGTTGTGTTCTGCAGAAAGGACAGCTTCACAACACAGTCCTTTGCAGCAATCCCAAGAAGGTTCCACACCCATTTGCACTACTCAGGTGACCCTTAGGACAGAGACAAATCTCCAAGTAACCTCAACAACTCTCTAAAAGAATGCAAATGACCAGCTGTCTGCAAGGATATAAATCCTTCTATTTCCTACCTTCCAATCAGAGCTGAAGAAGCTTATTGGATGAGAAGCGAAATGTCAGCTTTGCCAGCCTCAGCCTGGGGCCTCACAGGCATCCTGCCATCAAAAGAAGTAGCGGGATGATGAAAGGGGAAGAATGAAAGGGCAATAAAGCTTTTATGATAGGAAATTGGGAGGGGGGGAATGACCAGCAAAGTTGGATCTTGTTTGTATCAGCAACCCCATGGCCAGGCATCCTGAGAAATATGTGGTTTATTCCCAAACATCTCAGCATTCTCAAAACATCTTGGTGAGCTCCGGTTGACTGGAAATGGACAGGTCAGGAGGGGGAGGGATGGGATGGGGGCAAACATACACCTTATTTTTATATCCAGCAAGTCTGGTAATTTCAGAGCTGGCTTGACTTTACTGCAACCAACACTCTTAGTAAAATAACCCTTTGCTTTAACCAAATGGAGTAGAAGGCTTTTCTTTCCTAAGGGTAGGCTTGGGGCAAGTCTGACATTAAGAAAACCCACTCTACCACTCTGCCAGTTGGCCCAGAGAATAAGTTCCCTGAGGAATAGGATTCCAAAGTGATTTAAAGCAGGAAATAATAGGGGAAT
The DNA here is from genome assembly GCA_032467955.1 of Pseudoxenodon macrops. Classification (NCBI taxonomy): domain Eukaryota; kingdom Metazoa; phylum Chordata; class Lepidosauria; order Squamata; family Pseudoxenodontidae; genus Pseudoxenodon; species Pseudoxenodon macrops. The sequence continues at coordinate 212,449 of JANHFT010001038.1, read as the reverse complement.
GTACAAATAAGTACAATTTGAAATAAAATCTTAGCTTGCATTGAACTGGCTATTTGTACCCAACAGGTTATTTCGTATAATTACGAAGCAAAGGATACTTTTGCCCATATATATTTTCTAAATGATGTAGAACCTATTTTTTTCTGTATTCTGTTGCATTGTGTGTGGAATGTTCACTGGGTTCTATACATTGGCAAGATTTCAACAGTGGTTTGCTATTGTCTCCTTCATAGAGCTGAGGGAGACAATGACCAGTCCAAGGTCATCCAGCTGGCTTAGGTAGGACCAGAACTCACAGTCTCCTGGTTTCTAGCCACTATACCAAATTGGCTCTTTTCTCTGTATGCTAGAATAAATTATTGTCTTTCTTTAGAGGTTATAATGGGTATATTCAGAAATATGAAATCTAAAGATGCCTGTTGGATCAGCAGCATATTCCTATTGGTATGTAGTTTGCGTTCGTCTAGTTTTAGTTAGATGATTGTATCTCTTTGAGGTTAAAAGATAAAGGATGGGTTTACTGGGTGTTTCATTCTTTTGAGATTACTTAGAAACAATATGTCCATATCAATTGTGCAATGAGAACGAAATCAGGGAAGAATTGATTATGTGTAGAATTTTTACAGTAAATTATTGTAAGAGTGTGAGGCTATTCTCTTTCTCTCTTCCTCCCTAAGCCCCACCCCCCACTGGCTTGCTAGTTACTTTCATAATAGTTTTTTTCACAAGCAGCTCTTTCTCTTTTTGGAACAGCTTATGCATTGTTCCCTTATTCCCTTACTCTTGAAATCTAAACATTTTTTCCCCAAAACCAACACTCATCTATGTATCCTGTAATCTTGCGTTTTTAACTACCTATCATTTAAAGGAAACACTTTTAGTGCAGTTTGTGCCTTAAGCAGAGATGCCCACTGAATCTAGCGGCTTTCCAGAATGATGAAATGAGAATCACTACAAACTTATATAAGTTTGTGTGATATCATGGGGGCAGGGTGTTCAATTCGAAATTTGCTCCTCTTGCTTTTCTCCCCATAGTTTTTGTGCAGATAGATGTTAAGTCTTGGCAGATTGACAAGTTCTTGCTGGACTCAAAAATATTTCAAAGAACTTTGAGTTTAAGAATGGCCTGAACATAACAGATTTGAATATGTACAGTAGAACAATCCCAATGACATTTTGAATTTCTTATTTAAATTTCTTATGCTTATAAATGTGTTCATTCCCTAATTACTTGATGCCTTTCCTACTTTTTCTTTCTTTTTTTCTTCTTGCATTATGTTTTAAAATATTGAACGAACATTTTAAAACAGAAAGGAATGTTCTTTGTATTGCATGCGGTTGCTCCTGCAGCTCACAGGCTGGCTGATTCAGGGTACGATACCTTTTGCTTCTGAAGACTTGCCATGTTGCTCCCATTAGCACCCTGGCTGGATTACAAACATCTGTTTGTGCTTACTTGGCCTGTGCTTCTTCAGAACTGTTTCTACATGACGTACATCAGTGGTGTTTGACTGACATGTGTGATTTGTTTATTAAATAATATGGTTGAGAATTGAATGAAATATTTCCCCCATGGCAAGAACATGAACAGACACATCCAGAGGAAACAAGACAATTCTGCTTGACATCTTTTTATAAGCTAAGTTAGTCACGTGATTCTCCATTAAGAAAAGATTAATCAGGAGGGGAAAAACATACTTAACCCAAAAAGGGGAAACAAAAGCAAGTATATTGAACTATTTATTATTTATTTGCTTTCACCTTTCATTCAAAGCACTTTTATTTACGCCGACCACTGCTGCAAGTCAAACAAATTGAACAAATAAATAATCATTGCAACAAGTCAGAAATAATATCTTGTTGCTGGTAAGTAATTACCCCAGATTCATTAAATATGTAGCGGGCAATAATAAAACTCCAGAAGGCTGACTGCTAAGGTAGGCAGGAAGAAAAAATGTTATCGTTCCTAAATGGATCTTTGCCTAGAAAAAGTGCACTGTAGTGCTTATGGAATTCTATGGTGTACCTTGATTTGTCTTGACTTATTTTTAGTGAAAAATAATGTTCTTGATTATGAAGATAATCCAAGTGTCCAAGTTTTATAAAATTAGATCTATGTCCTTTGAGTATATTTTAATCACATCAGGTTCCAAAATGATTTCACTAATATTTTATGCTTATCACTATTTTGTACAATTGCAATGATAAAAAAGGAGAGATATAATGCTATACTAATTTTTCTTTTATAACGGACCCAGGTCAGAAATCAATTTTTATAGTTGTAAAGTTTAAATAGTGCATGTTTTTTTTTCTTGCATTTGCATTTTTTTCTACATGTTTGCTGCTATGAATCTCATACATGATATTAGTCCCCGTCCCCCCCATTTTGTGTGTGTTAATTGAACATGTGAATAGAGGAATTGTGGGGGAAAGTTGCATTTCTATTCCTTTACATATTGTTTTTCATATTCAAAGGCTAAGCATTTTTAGGAAGACCAAGAGCTTTTAAAAGGGAAAAAAAACCTCTCCCTTCTGTATATTAACCTCTGTTTTAAAGGGTAAACAAGCAGTGATGAACTATAGAAAAATTGTACTTTGTTTTATATTATAAATGTATGGGATAGTGACAATGTTTTACAGGCTAATATATATCATAGGATACAAGCAACAAGTTACAGTCCTGCAGTCGTAGGTGGGAGGAAAGTAAACCACGGAGTCCCTCAAAAATCTGCATTGGACTGATGCTGTAACTGATTTATTTGGGGTAATCAGTTTGCTGGCCAAGTTTATACATGATATTAAACTATTCTAAGTGATAGAAACTGTGATTATGAGGAACTCCAAAAGGATCTCTTTAAAATGGATGGTTAACTACCTGTCCAGTAAAGTTCAGTTTAACAAAATGTATAATGATGCATATATTATATTCATATAACTGAGTTGCTTGCTTGTAACTCACTAACTGAGTAAAATAATTTGGGTTTCAATGAATATCCCAAAGGTGCTTTTCAAAAAACAACTGGACTTTCTTGGTTTTTCCATGAAAACGTTTTGCTTCTCATCAAAGAAGCTTCTTCAGTTTAATTTCAGTTCAGTTTTCAAGGAAAAACCAAGGAAGTCCAGTTGCCTTTTGAAAAGCACCTTTGGGACAATCATGATCTGGATCACGGTTATCAAACCCGCGGCGTCATGTTGCTGTCACGTGACGTTTCATGATATTTTTCTCTTTGTGGAGCTGGGGTGAGTGGGGCCTGCACGTGACTCATCCAGCCCATGGTCTGCCAGTTTGATTCCCCTGAGATGATTGAGAATCTCCATAGATGTGACAGTGGATAGTTGGTATTTCATAGCATCAGCTGAGGAAAAAAAGAAAATTTAATGCTAGGCATCCTAAGCAAAGAGACTAGAAATAGGCATGCATAAAGAATAGTGCTGTTCTGATCCCCATGTAAATGATAAAACAAAAAGTGGAAAATGCAGAAGATGGCAACCAAATGAAACATATTAAGAACTTGAACGGAATCTCCATAGGAAAGGGCTAGAAAACATTGCTTATTTTTTTTAGCTTGAGCAAAGGAATGATTGAGGTGGATAAAATCATATGAGCCATGGAAGTAGTGGGTAGGGGAAATATTTTTTGTCTTGCAAAGCACTGGAGTCAGGGATCACATAATGCCACTGAGGGAAAGGAGATTTAGAATAGGCAAAACACTTTGCAGAGAATATAATTTAACCAATGCACTTCATTATCACAGGACATGGTGATGGCATTCATTTGCTTGGCTTTAAAAAGATACTGGATAAATTCAAGGAGGAACATATGTCTTTATAAGTTGAAGTCTCAATGTTATTGTGATTGGGAGTAGCATGCTTTCAGTCCATAGTTGTAGGGGAATAAAAGTGAAAAGGGTATGTGTATCTATTTGCCACCTCTGAGCATCCTCGAAGCATCTGGTTGGTACTCTGAAGAAGTGATTGCTTAACTAAAATAGGCATTCATCTGATCTATTGTTATTAAGGCACTGTTCAATTTCAGTTTCTCATAGGATTGTTGATTTTATAAACGGAACATAATCTCTATAAATGATTTTTGGCTCTAAAGAAAAGATGGGAGTTGAACATAATAAACAAATTTTGGAAATTCTTCATGAATATGAGTGATAGGATTGATTTATCCCTCCCTAAATTATGATTAATGAGTATCGGTAGTTTAGATGGTGAAGCTTAACAGATTTCATGCAAATGTATAGGTAAGGTCGTTATAGGTAGTTTGAAAATAACACTTTTGTTTTTCAAGCAAAATCAGGGATGTTGAAATGTATAAAATTCCAACGGAATGGAACAAATTTACAGACTTTTGTAAGTAAGGGGATTATTTTATTTACCTCCTGTCCCATTTGAATCAGAAGCATCAGAGGTTTTTTCCAGGTTGAAAAGATTAGCCCGTCACATCACTGGTGCCCTGGGGACACCTGATATTTTATTTACCTGAATAAAGAAGTTATAAAACCCCATGCGATTTTCATTTATCAGCAACTACAAAATAAAATGTAGAGTTATTTTATTATGGCAGTTGATACCCAACTGTATAGCTTCATGAACAAAGTTTCTTTAACTTTGCAAATCATCTCATGATAATTCATGTGGAAAATTGGCCATGGCTATTGGACTTACATTGTTTTTCCTGGGAGTGCATTGTGTACAGGAATGCACTATAGAAAACAGGCAGATTTTTCATGCTTTTGGGGAAGACATTTAGTGATAAAGTACAAGCTCTGTTTGTCATCACTGATGTTCTGATCTGAATCCTGGTAAGCTTCCAAAGAGCAACATTTGAACAATTTCTACTCAGTCTCCATGAAAGAGATCTTGTCTTGACTTTCACATATTTCATCTTAATTTCTATATATGAGGTAATCATTCACAATGTCAGTAGCACTACTGCTTACATAGTAGAATGGTTCCAGCATAGTGTTATCAGTCTTATAGCTCCAGCCTTGATGATGGAATTGTTCTGAAAAGAGAATGAATGCATTGTTGTTGTTATTGTTGTTGTTGTTGTTGACTGCATAGTCAGCTGGATGTTTAGACTGGATTTGGCATTTTTGTCTATATATACGTAGAATCCCTCCCAATGACCTGAAATAGGTAGCTGTTGTTTGATGGTGTTAATGATATCATCATAGGATGTAAGCTGATCCAAATAAAGCTGCCTTTTGCAATTGACTGATGGTAATTTTATCAGTGCCGATGGTATTCAAGTAGTCCTTCAGGTGTTTTGGAATTTCACCCAAGATGTATGTTGCTATTGTTACTATCTTAATTTTCTTTTGCCATAGTCATTCTTCGATGTGCTGACATGAGAATCCAAGGTATGGGTATTAACTCCGCCTTCTTCCTTTTAGAGACTGAATCTATTAAACTTTTCTGCCATGCCTCTCCTGACTGAACCCCAGTTTGATTCAGTCTTCATCACAGAGAGATGTGTGTAGTAAAGCTACTCAGAACAAAGGGATTTAACTTAACTTTGGATTCTCAGAGTCAGCAGTAGAGGAATTTAGCAGCCTTATTTTGCAGTTTAATTCAGCTTTTTCTGGGTGGCTGCGAAACACAGCCTGTCTCTTTAAAAGCAGCTGTGTGGAGCAAAAGGCAGCAACTTTGGAAGCAACACTTATGGGGCTCGCTGCAGAGCCTTTTGGACGAAAGTTTGGTTTTGTTTCATTTCTTTGCAAGAGTCAGTTGTTGAGCGCTAGAGAGACCAAGGCAAACAGCTGCGAGTCGGAAACAGTGTGCTTCAAAGAGCGGTCCATGGAGCCACCATGGCAAGGTGGGAAAGCCAAAGATCAGTTGTTTGGTGCTAGAGAGGCTTTTAAAAGGGACGCCGCAGTTGCGCAGCTTGGATTTTGGCTGTTTTTGGCACTGGAGTGGAATTTAAAGGACTCTGCTATTTGGGTGGGCCAGAAAACCGCTGGAAAAACCCAGCTGGCTACCCAGGTTTGACCAGCTGCCACTGCAATGGATTAACTGGCTAACCCAATCTGACCAACTCTGCCGCTACAAAGAAACAGCTGGTTGCCTGTTCTTGTCAGCACAACTGCTGCAATGAGTGCACTGGCTACCCAGTCTGATTGACACAGCCGGCATAACAATGTGGCAGTTGCAAAGGAAAAGGGCTACTCAGGAGTAAGGCTGGGAGGAGTTGGACTTAAAAGAAGAGCTACTGGATGTATGAGTTGCAAGAAGCAACTCATTCAGAACTAGTTTGAAATCATCTCACAGCTCCACTGTGACTCTGACTTCTGGTTTGGTTTTGAATTTTCTTGCTTAGTTTTGAACTTGGTTTAACATTGCCCCAGAGACTTATCTTGAAGGACTTATCTTGAAAGACTTTGGCAGAGTTCCATAGGACTAATTGAGATAACTCTGCCCAGACTGGAAATGAATCCAATTGGGAGCTGAACCTAGTGTATCAAAGGCTGCTCTGGGCCTACCAGATCCAAATGTGCTCCTCTTTATACAACCAGTTGCGCAGAGTGAGGAGGTCCCCTTGCCACAATTGTTCTGTGACGTGGTCCACAAACAATGGGCATAACCAGGAACATATCCCAACCCAAATGGGAATGACGAGATTTTATAACATAGCCACAGACTTCGCGGAGGAGCTACATTTAGCAACAGTAGATGGGCTGTTAGCAGCCTTAATTTTGTCTAACCTTGTGTCCCAAGACACAGCAGGCACTCTGAAATCAGAGGATAGGAGGGCAGAGCTTTCCCTTCGCAGGGTTCATCAGGCGTCAGCCTGGGTGGTCAGGGCAACCATGACTGCCTTGCTTTTCAGTAGAGCCTCTTTAGCTTGGTTTCACTAGATGCAAACTAGAATTCCACCTGATGACCAATGCCTTCAACAATACATTAGCAAACTGATAGCGGTGATGGAATTATCAGCTGATGCCACCTTGGATGCAGCCAAATTCGCTTCCAGTGCTAGAGCATCAGCAGTAATGGCCTGCTCTCATGCTGTGGCTTTGCAACTGGCAGGTGGATGCAAATGGAGGCTAGCCTCTGCACCCTTCATGGGTGGCAAGCTGTTTGAGGAGGCCATGGAGCCCATCTTGGTAGGAACCAAGGACAGAAGGAAAATCCTGCCATCTCTACACAGGCGTGCGGACGAACTGTCCTCACCTTATGTTCGTAGTTCCCTCTTTCGGCCAGCAGACGCTGGATTGGGTTACTTCCAAAGGGGTTCCCACAGGGAACTGATCGAAAAACATAGAGCTGGATTTCAGGATAGATAGAAACAAACAGCAATTCCAAGCCAAGAAACCTTGGGAGCCATCCCTTCCAGCGCTACAAATGACCCCAGGTCAGACCCTCCCATTGGCCGCCGCCTAGTGCTATTCGCAACCAATGGGAGCCAACTACGTCAGACATCTGGGTTCTAAACACAGTGGGACTAGGCCTCAGACTCGAATTTCTCTCCACATCTCCTAGAGTCTTCACACATTGTCCCATCCCATACAACACAAAGAAGGGCCTCATAGAGACTGTAATCCAACACCTGTTGGACAGTCAAGCTATCCAGCCGGTCCTGGAAGGTCAACAGGGGTAAGGATTCTACTTCATACTATTTATGGTTCCCAAGGCCTCGGGGGAATGGAGAGCAATTCTAGACCTAAAAAGATTAAACAAGTACATCATTTATAAGAGGTTCAAAATGCAATCTCTCCAGTCCATCTTGGAGAGTGTCTGGGAGGATGACTACTTAACGTCCATAGACCTGACAGAGGTGCACCGCCATGTTCCCATTACACCGACGGTTCCTCCGGTTCTACTATGCGGGTCAGCATTACCAATACAGAGCCTTACTGTTTGGTCTATCTTCAGCACCCAGCGTGTTCACCAAGGTCCTGGCAGCAATCTCAGCCCACATCAGGGCACTACCAACCCGAGTCCAGTGTTACCTGGATTACATTTTAATCCAGTCCTCCTCACACAATCGGGCGACAGAGGACCTACACGTCACAATCCGAATTCTTCAGGATTACGGTTTTTCCGTCAATTATAGGAAGAGTAATCTGATTCCTACCACCCCTTTGCCTCACCCGGGGGCGATCATAGACAGCAAGGTCTACCTGTCACAGGAGCATCAGGACAGCATAAAGATATTAGTAAATCAGATTCGGGTGGACCGCAGGGTTCCATTAGCCTTTCTCTCAAAGCTCCTAGGCAAGATGGTATCATGCATCATAATAGTTCCCTGAACATGTATGCACACAAGGACCTACATTGGTTTCTCTTACCTTACCAGAGGTCCGGAGAAAGCAATTTAAACACCAAGGTTCCGGTCCCACAAAAAGTGCTACAGTCCTTCCATTGGTAGACGTCTCGGGCTATGAACAGGGCTTGTGACTTCAAGGAGGCCAACCACCTAACCATCACAACAGATGCCAACCTCTTCAGCTGGGGCGCCCACTTTCAGGTGCAGATGACACACGGGCAGTGGTCACAGGAGGACCTAGCAAACAATATCAACTGTCTGGAACTCAGGGCAGTTCACTTGGGCCTGAGAGGGTTTTAGGACAAGATAACTGGCCATCACATTCTCATCTTCATGGACAATGTAGCTATCAAGGCCCACATCAATTAACAAGGAGGCACATATTCCAGAGCACTCATGCGAGAGACAGAGCAGTTGGGCCTCTGGGCAGAGAAGCATCTTCTTTCCATCAGAGCGGAGCACATTTAGGGAACAATGAATGTCCAGGTAGACTGGCTCAGCAGGACCACAGTCGATCACGCGGAGTGGCGCTTGCATCTGGAACTGTTCAAGGAAATGACAGAATAGTTCAGTACTCCGGTCCTGGAGCTGTTCACCACACCATTAAGCAGCCAGCTGCTAAGATTTTACTCCAGGTTCGTAATACCAGGGGTGGAAGGGGCAAATGCATTCTACACTCCTTGGCCGAGAGGACTCCTATATGCCTTTCCCCCTCTTTCCTTGATCCCAAGGGTAATCAGGAGGGTGCTGGAGGAGAAGGCAGAAGTATTACTCCTAGCTCCTCACTGGCCCAGGAGGCCATGGTCAGCCTATCGATAGCCAGACCCTGAAGGATTCCACAGGGAAAGATATCCCTCAGTCAGGGAGCTCTAGTGCATCCAGAGCCACAATGGTTGCAGCTGACTATCTGGCATTTGAGCGGAGAGCCCTGACACAGGGCAAGTTGTCTATCAGGGTGATTAGAACAGTCTAGGCCTCCAGAAGGCCATCAACTAACAGAATCTATGATTCGACTTAGAAGGCCTTTTGTAGCTGGTGTTCCAAGGGCGGCATCGATTACATCTCAGTAATGGTAGCCCAGATTCTGGAATTCCTTCAGGATGGATTGGACACAAGACTATCCCCAAACACCATATGCAGACAGGTTGCAGCGCGGGCATTTTGTTGTCATGTGTGGATCTAGATTCCCTCATGCATCATCCTATGGTGTGCAACTTCATTAAGGAAGCAACCAATTTAAAGCCACCAGTGGTGCACAGGTATCCCACTTGGGACCTACCCAAGGTCCTGCAGGCACTCTCCTTAACCCCCTTTGAACCATTACGGGAGACTAGCCTGCGTTACCTCACATGCAAGGTTGTTTTCCTCATGGCTATTACTTTGGCCAGACGAATTTCAGAGCTGGCAGCCCTCTCCATAAGAGAGAACCTGTGTATATTCCATCCAAACAGTAGTGCTGTGCCTAGACCCCTTCTTTTTTACCCAAGGTTAATTTCCAGTTCCACAGGGCACAGGAAATCATATTGCTGGACTTCTGTCCGAGTCCAACCCATGAACTAGAAAGGAAGTGACACACCTTGGAGGGCTCTTTGCATCTACATAAAGAGAATAACTCCCCTGAGAAAGATGGAGTCACTGTTTGTGTCATTCCAACCTTCTATGCTAGGTAGCAAGGTTACTGCATCAACAGTGGGACGGTGGATATGGACATGCATCGCCAAGGCCTACGAGCTCCAAGCTCTTCCACTACCCTGGTGAGTGACTGCCCATTCTACCAGACGCACGGCCACAATGGCTACATGGGCAACACAGGCAGCTGTAGAGGAAGTCTATAGTGCAGTGACTTGGTCCTCACTGTCCCCATTCATCAGGCACTATAAGCTGAATGCATTCGCCTCGGCTGAGGCAGCCTTTGGCAGAAGGGTCATCCAGAATGTTCATACAAACTTGGAGACTCAGGACCAGACCGAGGCCCACCCTTAGGACAAGCTGGCTTTGGTATATCCCATACTTTGGATTCTCACATCAGAAAGGCATTGGTCTTACCTGACATGCACCAATCCCACCCTGGTGACTGTCTGGCCCAGAATCCAGGAATGGACAACAAGATTAGTGGTATGTCACATCAACTGCTACATCTTCATCAAAACTGGGGTTCAGTCAGGAGAGGAGTGACAGAAATGTTTAATGGATTCAGTCTCTAAAAGGAAGAAGGTGTAGCACATCGAGAAGGAGCATGTCAGGTAAGACCAACACACTTTCTACTGCTATTTGCAGGTCTTTATATTTTTCTGATTTTTGTCCAATTCCCATCCCTTTCTTTTTGCTGTCTCCAATGTCCACTATTCAGACATTTTGTCTTCATGTATTTTTGTCCCATCTTCATTATTTTTATAAACAATTCAAGATGGCAAACATGTCTAATATTCATTCCTCCTTCTATTTTACTCACAACAACAATCCTGAGACATGAATTGGGCTGAAAGAAAGTGACTGGCCGAGTATTACTGCCTTTCATAGCTAAAGCTGGAGTACAACTCCCAGTCTGCTGGTGCCTTAACTATTAGAACAAAGTAGCTATCTTATCAATAACTGTTAAGTCTAGGTTGTTGTGTACCATAGGGGTCCCCTACTCCCAAGCCGCGTCCCACTATTGGGCCACTGCCAGTTTGGAACTGGGTCATGGAAAACGTTGGGCAAGTGCACATGCAGCTCCTCTCTCACAAGCAGCAGATGCTTGTTCTCGCAGCTTCCCTCACACAAGGCGCGGGCATTTACGCTCATGCAAACAGCTCCTCTCATGAGAGCAGGGTATGCTCTCGCCTGCGTGCAAACAGCAGGCGTGTGCATCTGCCGCTTGCACAGAACCATCCCCTCCCCCCCAGTGCTGGGCTATCAAGCCAGAAAGATTGGGGACTGCTGGTGTAACAGATGCTTGCCTGTTTGAATTCTAAGCCCTAGTTTTTTTACATTTGTTATGGTCATCCACTTCAATAGACTGTGCAGCTTGAAAAATTTAAATAAACAGTTAAAACAGTTAAAAACACAAAACAAAACAGCCTTGTCTAAAAATAAGTTATAACAAAAACAATAAAACACAACAATAATCCAACAAATACATTAATCTCAGATCATAAGGATTTTTCAGAATCTCAGCAAAGTGGAAGCCGTCCATAGTTCCCAGGTGATGCTACCGGTACTTCAATGGGTGGTTCAAGCGACAAAGAAGATATGCTTCCTTGTTCCAAAAATTAGAAGGCCTGGGACATGCCCAATTTGGCATGGCAGAACAATTAGAACTGTAGCTTCTAGGTAGTCTTCAAGGGTGCACTATACAGTGTGCATTGCCACTATCTGATTGTGAGGTAACCAGAGTCTGGCTGACCAAGCAGGGCCTCCTGCTTGAGGAAAGGATGTAAGTGGTGTACAGCAGAACCTGTGTAAAGGCCTTTCTGGCCATAGCTGCCACCTGATCTTTAAGTCCAGTAGAAGCCTTACTTTGTACATGAACTTCAAATGGGAAGGTGCTATTCTATCAAGACCAACAAAAATACATCATCTATAGAGGAGAGAGGGGGAAACCCCCTCAGGACTGAGCCAAAACTTGTTCTTCCTCACCCAGACCCAAACAGCCATCAGAACCTGGGTTAATACATCAACAGCTTCACCTGTAAAACCCAGTATTGAGATCTAAAACTGAGTGTCATCAGCACACAGATTTGACTGAGTCCCAAACCAGTGGACAGCCTCACCCAATGGTTCCATATAGATGTTAAAAATAACAGTAAAAGAAATTAGCCTCTAGAAAACTGTCTGACACATTTTGCCACTTGGTCTAAAAACAAATTAATTCTGCACACTATACAAATTAAGCATCATTGGCATGCAGCTTACTTAAAGGATTATCAAAGTGCCAGGCACCTGAAACATCAGTTCCCCATGGGAAGGTCTAGTTAAACTGATTTATTGCTAATCATGCTATGCACAAGAATCTTCTCAACTAACAATTAACGGCTGCCTCGTTAGGTAAGAGTCAATGGAATTCAAAGAAGGTTGGGTGTATTTTGCCTGGTAGGGATTTTAGGTTGATCCCTCTTTTAACTCCATCCCCAGATTCTGCCTCCTCCTTCCTTCTACACAAAGTGACTTAATCTTCAATGGTTTTTGACAGCTATAGACTAACTGATGGACTATGCAGCAGCTTTTTCTTCCACTGGCTTAATGTTGCAATCCAGAATATCCACTGTTTCAAGCTCTGATAATTTCCTGGTCCTACAAATTGCTGGATTTAATTTTTGATGGCCATAAAAATGGCTGATTGTGCTACAATATGATACCAGTGTCATGTCTTATTCTTGCAGGAACCAGCTCTCAATATTTTTATATACTTGCATGTGTTTGCCAAGTAAATGATATTTTTTCATGATCATGGAAGAAATGCATCAATCACACATATTCAGTGTATTCTTTTAATTTAATGTAGCCCTGGAGTTAAGAGGAACGATATTTTGTTCTTCATTCAGACCCATCTCCCAGTTTCTTGGAATCTGCTCAGAGAGAAGCAGCAGCTCCCTGGAACTGCTGTGGCTGAGACACTGATACAATTGCTGTGACAATTTATTTTTACATTTTCTATAATAAGGGCATTTCTTTCATAGTCCAGGACTTGGCATATCATACAAAATGCTGAGAAAGCTAAACATTTTCCAGCTAGCTAGGGTGAGAGTCTTAAATTCAATTGTGCTATAGATATATTAAAACGATGCAGCAATGCTAGTAAAGACAAGAGTAAGTATTTATTTAGCAGAAATTTCCCCTTAAACATTTTGTCATTTTCCATTGCTGCTTTGCATTAATACTGTAGTTGTTACAGAGTGTTAACCACTATGTATCATTCATTCCACTTTTGAAGTTGGAATAGTACAATATGTGAAATGTTGCTATGTTGTAATTGTTGGTAATGCTCACCTCTAATTGCCAGTTATCCTTTTAGATCTCTGTTCACTTGAGTAATTAGGTTAGTACATGACTTTCTGCAATAGTATGTCTAAAACCTGCACTCTAAATTATTTTATGAAAGTTAATCAAATCATGCTTCTTAAATTTCAATAAAAAGCAACTGTAGTTCCATATGCCTCAACATTTTGCCTAGAGACAATTATTTTTAGTGTTTGTGAAAGCGGAAGTCCAAACAAAGTTTGTTTGGGAGATGACATCTTACCAACTGTAGTCATATTTTTTAGATCAGAACCATATCTATAATTCATAACAAAACAATATTAAAGGAATAAGAGAAAACAAACTAATTAAAACCATATACCTTATTTTTTCAGAAATCTTCAATGGGATATATATATATGTCAGCTGATGTCATGGTATCCAAGATGCTTCTCTTTGAAGCCAAATTTCTGAGACCAAAATTATATGTTGTATGTCATCTAACAATAACCATTCCATTAGGTGGCAGAACTGAGGAATAGAATTTGCTCTGTTGAGAGTACAAATATTTTCCATCCTCTTTCAATCAGTGTGTTAGCATTGGCCATTTAACCAGTTAACTCTCTGGACTGTTTGCCTTTCATCTAATTAAGGTGACAAATCTGATTGTAATTATTTTTGGTTTTGGTGGTATTGCTTTTGACACATGCTGGTTCTGAACATTGTATTGTCATTAGCTTGCCTTCATGTAGTGCAGCTGTGCTAGCTCAGGAATTCTGGGAATTGAAGTCCACAAGTCATAATGAGGCCATAGTTCTCCACCTCTGATGTAGTGAAACACAGGGAAATGCATGAAGTGCAGAAGCAAAACTTCAAAGCAATCAGGAAGAAAATTCCATTAGTTTGTTGTTCCATAAATAAGAAATTTCAAATAAGGAGGATAATTTTTAGATTTATATAATTCTGTTTAATTTTTTAGTCATTTCTTCTCTCATCTCCTACTTACAACATCCACCTTGCACATTAATGTGATCTAACGTAGAATGATTGGCCAAAGTTAGATTTTCATGGCTAATTGGGAATTTCAATTAGCATTTTTCAAGATCTGTCTATATCCTAACAGTACAAATTACTGACTTGCAGTAGTTCCAATCTTATTTTCTGTAATGGATCCCTTGATCTCTATGTATATCTACAGCCTGAGGGGGGAAACTCTTTTAAGTTAGAGTAGCTGATATTTATTCAATGCAAAAATATCTGTCTACACTGATTTTTTTTAAAGAAGTAACTGTCAATCATAATCTGGTTTGTTTTCTTGCTTACAAAGGTTCTTTTATAGGGCTGTGTAAATGTTTGAAAAATATGCTTTATAAGATGTAAGAGCATTTCTGAAGTACCTCCCTTCAAGACATTAAACTAGCCATGTTGTTTCTATGCCTTCACGTAAGCCTGGGAGGAAGTTGCATCTGGCTTTATGATAGCATTAGAGGTGCTTCAAAAGCAGAATTACATTTTATAAAACCACTCTTTCAAAGCATTTACTTGTTCCATTTCCAATATATACTGTATAGTTTAGAAATTTCTCAGGTCTGAAATTCTACTATGTAATGAAGGTGTAAAAGAATGCATATCATAAGCCCTTTTAGACAATAAACAATAAACCTGTACAGCAGGAGTGGAGCACATCTCCACATATTAGGTAGAGGTGTGTGTGTGTGTGTGAGAGAGTCTCTTATTGTATCTATTGTAATCTGTGTCTCCATCCATGCATACATCTATCTTTGATCTGTTTTAGATCAGTTTGCATAGTTGCTATAATTTTGTATTGCTGAAGTGTTTAGTTTCTCCATGTATTGCCTCTAAAGAAAAATTCAACAGTGGAGAATCCTTCTAGAACTATGAATAGGAAATAAATATAGGATTTGCCTTCCTTGAAAGAATGAAGAAGTATAGTAATTGAATTCAGTCTGGCTTTTAGATTAGATAAATTATTGAAATTTTATCTAAAATTAGATTATTGAAACAAGCTGTAAAGGTAACTTTAGGTATTAGAAAAAATGATGGCATAGTGTCTCTAAGTAGGGTTTTTTCCTATGTTGCCAGTTGAGGACATTGAGGGGAGGACATGACATCATGCCAGAATAAAGATTCTCCAGTGATTAGGTACTTCGGGGTTAGTTAAGTATGTCATAGGGGAGATTATCTATTGGATTCACTGGATATTGGATATAATTAGGGACTGCCTAGATCCATTTGGCACTCTGCTACACAAACAGAGTGTATGATTGTACATGTATATGAAATGAGTGCTTTGGTCTGATCATATACCATACCGAGTAAAAGACTTAGAAAGAAGCCCAAGAATGAGACTGTCACTGACTTTTTCCATGTGAACTGAAAATCATCCCTCATTGTTAATGAAGCAAGGCCAAAGGGGGGGGGGGAGTATGGTTTGAGCCAATGTTTGACTATGGTCATCTACACTGTAGTATCCACTTTCATGAAGCTGCTCTCCAGTCTCAGAGTGGCATTAAAGGCAAATTTTAGGACTGGAAGGGCCAAAATTTTAGAAATTTGGGTTCTAATAATGCAAAGTTGGAGTAGGGATCCACCTGGGCACCATAAAGAAGTTACACTGTTGGTGTCACTTTGAATAGAGTGCTGCAGGTATATGGTGGGCATCTCTTGTTTTAAGGAATTTGATGGTGCATTTTCAGCAACATAGTTCCCATGGGGTTTTCTACTGTTGGCAGAATGAAGGACTAGTCTCGGGTATTTGAAATAGGAGACCTGCTCAATATTATGATCATCTATGCTCCAGGAATGGCTCTTGGGCATTCTGGCAAATGCCATGAATTTGGTTTTCTGATAATTGAATTACTAGCTGATCTCCACAAATACGTTTTCTTTTTCCAGCCAGTTCTAAAATATATATACCATAGAAAGCAGAACTGTACTATAAACTTATTTTTTTCTTAGCTAAATTTGTGAAAACGTGATTAATTAGATAATGGGCTTTTGCTAGTTCTTCATTCTCTAATGGCCTAAATTCCCAAAATCATAGATGAAATCTTTTTTCCTCCAAGTTATTGTTTTAATCTGGTTCACTGAAGAAATATCAATATATAAAATGTTTAGTGATGGCTGATAACTTAAGACTATTTTTACTATTTATGTTAAATGCTTCCTGAGGAATTGAAAGTCTCTGCGTCTATAGGTATCTTAAAATTAATGATGTTGAAAAACATTAAAGAGCTTCTTCTACGCATGCTCAAGATGGCGCTCACCTAGTTTCCCAGCGAGGGAGGCGATGGCGTTTTTTCTCCTATGGACCTTTTTTCCCGATCGTTGGAAGAGCTA
>JANHFT010001038.1:142017-171436 GCA_032467955.1 Pseudoxenodon macrops | reverse complement strand
GCCACACTTTCTATTATTCTACTATGCGTTTTCTATTGTGGGAAAATGGGAGGGGGGATAGTACGGAGTTGGAGATATGTACCATAACAAAATTCTTTCTAGAAAGTCAAGGTCATCCTTTGTCTTTGCACCTGACTGGAACTGGATGGGAGAAGTTGCCAGCTTGGCAGTGAAGGATTGGACCATGTGATGGACCTGTGGGTGTGAGGGCAAGATCTTGAACTCTCAACTGGGTGTTAAAAACCTGGGAATCTTCAGATTCGGGTTTCCAACAGCTGTGCCAACATGTCTCCCTGAATAAATTAGAACTTTGAGGAATGTTTTGCCTTGGAGTCTGATTTAATTCTGGATGCTATTTGGAATGCTGACAGTTAGATTTAAAAGAAGCTAAATACTCTTTTGAAATGACAGCAGTAATTATATGCTTGAAGCAGACTCAATGTGGACTTCTTCAAACGGAAATACCCTCTTGAGCATTTTTCTTTTTTTCAGATTTATTCAAATATATACCGCATTTTCTGCCTTTGGGCCTAGCCCTTGGGCTGATGGAGAAGCAAATGCAGGTAGTCCCCAACTCACCACTGTTCATGTACTGACTGCTCAAGTTAAAACAGCACTAAAATAAAATTGACTTATGACCTTTTTCCAATGTCAACTGTCCAACCGGTGAACCCAAATCAAGGAAATACCCTCGGGAGCTTTGAAACCCCAAAAGTAAAACTTTATTGGATACACCATATTGGTACTGGAGAAACAAAACCAGCTCTGCTTTTCCCGTGCAATTACTTGCCTACCGTGTTTCTCAGAAAATAAGACCAAGTCTTCTGACATGCAAAGTCAACGGGGAAGCCAAATTCACTTAACAACTGCATTATTAACTGAATAATTGCAGCGGTTCACTTAACAACTGTGGCAAGAAAGGTCGTAAAATGGGACCAAACCCATTTAAGAATTGTCTTGCTTAACAATGGAAATTTTGGGCTCAATGGTGGTCATAAGTCAAGGACTGTCTGTTAAATACAATGTTTTGGTTTCTGAAGGCATCTTTTGGGGTTCAGCCAGGGGTGAAATCCTACCGGTTCTCACCAGTTCTATAGAGTAGGTTGCAAGCAGCTGGTGACATCATAGAACCGGTTCTCTCCAAATCTGTTAAACCTGTTCAATCTGTTGCTGGTGCCATTTGGTGTGCTTTTGCATGGTGTCTGAGTCAGTATAGCTGCTTTTGCATGGTGTCTGAGTCAGTTTTGTTTTATGGTGTGTATGTGTGTGTGTGTGTGTGTGTAAAGTGTAAAAGCACACCCACCCAGTCACCTGACCTCAAAGCCATGCCCACAAAATAAGCCACACCCACAGAACTGGTAGGGAATTTTTTTAGATTTCACCTCTGCCTCAAACCCCCATAACTTTAACCTTAAACTGTCTACTGTGGACCTCACCCATTCCTAAGAGGTTCGTAAAGGGGGCATGCTAAGAGGTCCGTAAAGGGGGCATGCACCAGCGTGCCTACCGTCCCTGTCCTACTGTTCACATTTATTCGTACCCATTTCCTGTGTTATTATCTTGTACATGTTTGAAAAATAAATAAACAAATAAATAAATAAATAAATAAATAAATAAATAAATAAATAAATAAATAAATAAATTTATCACTGAAGCCTTCATAGTTTAGTTGAGTGGAATATGAAATGGGGTTTTTAGATTGTGGTTTTCTAGGCTTAAAAATATCATAATCTTGCCTTAAGCTGAATTTAAGTCTCAGTCCAAGTATTGCTTCAGTATGTTACTCATCAGCAGTCTAACAGATTATTTAGCAGTTATAAGGTTAGTGCATAATTTTTGACACAAAAAATGTTCAATGATTCCTTGCTGTTATCCCACCCTTTGGAAGTTTCACCTCCAGAGGTGTGTTAGGGCCCACTCTCATGGCCTTTCAGAAGTGTCTGAAGACCTGGTTTTGCCGACTCACTTAAGGCTCACACAGGAGGATGCAGCCATGGGGCTGGTTAGTGCCTTTTTAACTTAATTAATTTTATCCTTGTTTTAATTGCTTCCTACTGAAACATAATATTTATATTGCTTCTATACTTCTATGTTTTAATTGTAGGCTGCCCAGAGTCACTTTGTAAGTGAGATGGGTAATCCCCAGTGTATGAATAAGAGTACGAATAGAATAGAATAGAATAGAATAGAAGTTGGAAGGCACCTTGGAGGTCTTCCACTGAACAGAACCTATACCATTTCAGACAAGTGACTGACTGGTCTCTTCTTGAAAACTCCAGTGATGGAGCACCCATGATTTCTGGAGGCAAGCTGTTCCACTGGTTAATTGTCCTCACTGTTAGGAAGTTTCTTCTCAATTCCAGATTGCTTCTCTCTTTGATTAGTTTCCAACCATTGTTTCTTGTCCTGCTCTCTGGTGCTTTGGAGAATAATTTGACCCCTTCTTCTTTGTGGCAACCCCTCAAATACTAGAATACTGCTATCATGTCACCCCTAATTCTTCTTTTCTTTAGACTAGCCAAACCCAAAACCTGCAGCCATTCTTCATATCTTTTAGTCTCCAGGCCTTTGATTATCTTAGTTCTTCTTCTCTGAACTTTTTCCAAAGTTTAAACGTCTTTTTTATAATACGTTGACCAAAATTGGTTGCTGTATTCCAGGTGTGGTCTTATTAGGGTTTTATAAAGTGATGGATGTATGGATAGCATATAAATTTAATAAAAATAAAAAATGTGCTTTAAAAAAAATCTTGCTCTTCCTCGTATCATTATGTACCTTTCTTCAAATCCACCTTCTTTAACTTTCAGACTACTTTTCTGACTTATAATATTAGTCTCTGTGCCCAGGCAGTCTGTAATTCTTCAACTCTTTTCATCCCTCTTTTATTCCCTTTTATTCCACTTGTCTTCTTCCCATTGCCTCCCCTTTTAATTCTTGTGTTCTTTCTACCACTTAGCCATTTCTATTTTGTAATTTGCAATGAGTCAGTAGGTTGAGAACAGCACAGTTGTCCTTAGATTTCATACAATACACACCATTTTTAATATACAGTACACTATACAGGTAGTCCTCGATTTATGACCACAATTGGGACCAGAATTCCATTGCTTAAGCAAAGTGGTCATTAAATGAGTAGCACTCAATTTTGTGATCTTTTTAGCCATGGTTGCAGTTAAGTGAATTACGTGGTCATTAAGTGAATCCAGTTTCTCTTATGGACTTTGCTTGTTGGAAGCCAGTTGGGAAACATACCAATGGTGATCACATGACCCAGGGATGCTGCGTTTACCATAAATATATGCAGGTATAAATGCCTGAATTTTAATCACATGAACCAATAGTGACCCCCCTCTCTCTCTCCCTCTCTCTCCATCCCTCTCTCCCTCCCCCCTATACCTTTAAGCTAGTTTTTTTTTTAATTGAACACTTGATACTTTGGTTCAGCACAGTATATCATGTTTCCCTGAAAATAAGACCTACCCCGAAAGTAAGTCCTACTGTGATTTTTCATGCTGCTCGCAATATAAGTGAGGCGAGGCAAGACAGGTGACAGGGTGATGGTGGCACTCTCGCACACTCCTTGCCTGCTGTACATGGGGAGAAAATAAGACATCCCCCCTAAAATAAGCCCTTCAGAAGTTGTGGATGTTCCAACACTGGAAGATTTTAAGAAGAGATTGGATAACCATTTGTCTGAAATAGTGTAGGGTTTCCTGCCTAGGCAGGGGGTTGGACTAGAAGATCTCTAAGGTCCCTTCCAACTCTGTTATTCTATTCTATTCTATAGGGCGGAGGCTGCCATGGAAAAGGCACATTTCCTAGCTCCCATCGTATGTATATGCATTTGTATAGATATCTTTGGTGTAGAAGGAGGTTCAACCACTTGAGTATACAAACTGGGACATAGAGAGATATCATTTCAGCACTCCATGCATGGACTAGATCAGGCTCAACCCATTCAAAAGGGAAAGTGAGCTACTTGCCTCATAGCACTTAGCAATAGCACATATACACTGCTTCTCAGTGGTTTACAGCCCTCTCTAAGCGGTTTACGGAGTCAACATATTGCCCCCCCCCAACAATCTGGGTCCTCATTTTTCCGACCTCGGAAGAATGGAAGGCTGAGTCAACCTTGAGCCAGTGAGATTTGAACTGCCAAAGTGCTGGCAACAGGATGAGATGGGATGTACAGTTTCTCCATCTCTGCATTAGACTACCTTTTCCAGACAAATGGACAAGCAGACAAAATGTCTGTCTTGCATCTTTTGCTTCACCTTTCGCTGTTTCCAAACAATACGCCTGGGCTGTCCTTTATAATTTTGTAAATTCCATGCAAAAAATAATTGCAACTGAAGAAGGGGCAAATCCATTGCTCTCTTGAAAAACTGTTACTTACACTAATTTTTCTAGCTGGAACTACCAAGTTTCAATCTGGTAAATGAAGAACAAAAGATACCATTTTTAAGTGTAAGGTGTCATTTAGAAGAAAAATGTATGAGTAGAACAGTCAGAATTGGAACTGAAACTGGACATAAAGGGGTTGATTCTACCATTCTTCAAATGCCCTGTCAGCCTCTGCTGTCCAAGCTTTACTGGAAACAAAGCACTAGATTTTCTCTCTGGTTATTTTTCCCCCTAATTTATTTGGTTCCAGTGGCATAGTAGATATCAGTTCAGACAAAAACAACTACTGCAGTAAAACAAATAAACTGCTAAATAAGAAGACCAGAGCTGAGATAGCAACATCCAATCAAGTTCAACCCTTTATTACCTTATACCTAATAGACAGACTCTTGCCAAACTAAAGCTATAACTTTCTAAGCTACTGGATATAACCTGAGAGATTCTAGGGGTGGCTACTCAGAAGCTTTTCCATCCTTCCAGTTTGGGACTGTACTGTCTCTTAATCTGAGTGTATTTATGAGAAAACTATATTACCAAAATTCTCCCTCACTGCTCCTGCAGGTACACAACACATCATAGTAAGCCAGCAAATTTAAGCAGCCATAGAGAAAATTGGCAATCAGAACTTGAATTTTACTTGGAGGAGTGCAGGAAAGCAACAGGATCTATAGGCAGAGTTCCCAAGGCAGATTTCTCACAGCATAGTTGATTCACCATAAAGAAGTCCTTGTGATATTAAAAACCACAAGTGACTTGGCTGGGTGAGCTCTCTGTGTCTTGAAATGGCAAAGAGACAAAGAACTATATTAACACACCTATCTACATTGCTGCCAAAGGTATGCTATTGAAGGACCTTCAGTTAAATTCTGGTTTAAAGATAAGAAAAGGGGTGAAGAGAGGAGAATGGATTTTTTTTTAACCATCCCCTCAAATTACCTGCAATCAAATTCGAAGCATGCAACTGATCAGTTTGGTCCATATGCACACACCATAGTAGAAGAATAAATATGACATCTAGGGACAGAGCTAATACCAGCAAGAATGACTCCTTTGAATTAGAGCTCAGAATGTTTGCAAGACACAACTTGATGTCTTCCCATATCTTAATGGGAAATGGAAGAAGGTCCCTTATGCTAACAGAATAACTCCTGGAAACTCGGAAGAAGTGGAAACAACAGGGTATGTGTGGCTCTTTCACTGCTTCTACTAGGATTTATGTGTAGAACTTGGTACTCCAGTGCTGACTTAGCTTCCCAAGAGGCCATGTGGTTTTTATATATCCTCAGTATGCTGAGATGCATTGCACTTCTCTTTAAATTATAGTAATTATTTCACAATTTGCATTCATGAATTATAGATAAGCATATGCAGATTTTATGCAAATGGATCCTTTTTTGACACTGCAATTCCCTTTTTTTCAGAATGTGCGTAGGCAATTCATAAAGAACCATATTGCGGTTGTCCTTTGTTTTCCCTTGCTTTCCACTTTTTTTCCAAAAACTTTCTAGTGCCCAGATTGGAAACATGTGACTACCTCAATTTGTGGGGTTGCTATTGGAGAAAGATGGAGCAGAGGACTTTATCTTGATACAGGTAACCAGAAGAAAAGAAGGTGAGGTTTCTCCACATCAAGTACGCATAAGTAGAAAGGGGGTACTTGTTTTCCTATGTCGCAGCTGGTAACTTGACCTTGCATGGACTTGGAAGATAAGGATTAGACAGGGGATGTTAGCAAGTTCAACAGAATAACAGAATTGGAAAGGACCTTGGAGGTCTTCTATTTCAACTCCCTGCTCAGGCAGGAGATCATTTCAGGCAAATAGTTGTCCACTTTCTTCTTCAAAAGCTCCAGTGTTGGAGTACCCACAACTTCTGAAGGCAAGCTATTCCGCTGATTAATTGTTCTCACTGTCAGGAAATTTCTCCTTAGTTCTAGGTTGGTTCTCTTCTTGATTTGTTTCCATCCATTGCTTCTTGTCCTGCTTTTCAAGTGCTTGGAGACTAATTTGACTCCCTCTTCTTTGTGGTAAACCCTTAGATATTGAGACACTGCTATCATGTCACCCTCCTAGTCCTTCTTTTCATTAAACTAGACATGTCCAGTTCCTGCAACCGTTCTTCATATGTTTTAGCCTTCAGTCCCCTAATCAACTTGGAGAATATCCTTTGTGGAAGGGATATTCTGTGACAAACCACTTCTCTAAGATGACCAAGAAAACCACAGGAATGATGCCCATATAATCAGCAGGATTGAACTTGACTGGAGGGCATTTTAGCTTTTTCTGAGCCCTCTTCCTCCACCAGATCTCCAGTTGGTGGGTGCACAAATATAGGCCATTAGGCATTCCCTCCTTCCCTGTTTTAAATATTCTCTTTAATAAACTCAAGCCAAACTGGGTGAGATTGTTCTATCTTTCTCCTCCTTTAAAAAGTTAGGGTTCCCCTCTCACATATGTGCTTGTCGTTTCCGACTCTAGAACTCATCTCCGTTTCAAAGCCGAAGAGCCAGCGCTGTCCAAAGACGTCTCCGTGGTCATGTGGCTGGCATGACTAAATGCCGAAGGCGCATCAAACGCTGTTACTTTCCCACCAAAGGTGGTACTTATTTTTCTACTTGCATTTTTTAATGTGCTTTCGAACTGCTAGTTTGGCAGAAGCTGGGGCAAGCTGGAGCTCACTCCATTACGCGGCACTAGGGATTCGAACCTTTATTCGAACTAGGGATTCTCCTCCTTTAGGGATTCTTTTTTTTTTACACCTAGTCTGTCTCCTTCCCATCTTTCCCAGGGCGAATGAACAGAATACTACAGGCATGGTTGACGTTTTACTGCATTTTACAGCCTCTTGCTTGCCCTTTATTCTAAAAAAGCACCAATATATCTCCATTCATCTCCTTATCTGTTTGTAACCATAAACTAAGGGAGCTGTCATCTTCAGTATTTATGCTTCTGACTTATGATTACAGTTTTTTTTAT
This sequence comes from Pseudoxenodon macrops, assembly GCA_032467955.1. Lineage (NCBI taxonomy): Eukaryota > Metazoa > Chordata > Lepidosauria > Squamata > Pseudoxenodontidae > Pseudoxenodon > Pseudoxenodon macrops. The sequence continues at coordinate 164,057 of JANHFT010001038.1, read as the reverse complement.
TAAATAAGGAGAGTAAGGGGGAAAACATTCCCCAACACTCCATTCATTTTTTAGAAACAAATCTTTGAGCCTTCTCATCCCCCCTCCTCTCTTCACCATCCCTGCTCAAGGTGTCTACGAACTCTGTAAAATGTTGCTGGTAATTTACCGTTTCCCTCTGTAAATTGGAAGGGTTTTTATTTTATAACTTTCAGTAAATGTGTGCAGAGCTAGAGCTTTTTATATGTTTTATATTGCTCATCAAACATCCGAATGTCATCCACAAGGAGTTTAGATCCCCCATTGCTTTGAATTTGCTTCCTTCCTGGGGTCAGCACTGATGGCTTAAGCTTCATGCCAACCTGTACCCACTCCTATGCCTTCCCAGTTGGCATGAAATCACGATGGGCTTCCAGGTCCTTTTTCCTCTGCTGTATTGCTCATGGAATGAGGCCATACCACATATATATTTTAATTGACCTTAACCAAGGAAACGTGGTAGGTGGAGCCATGCAGCTTGCCATAATAATATATTGCTTGGACTGAAAGTTTTTATCAAGGAAACTGAAATATATCGGAGGAACGGGGAATTCCCAGCCCAAGGGCAAGATTGCTGCGTTATACTGAAGCCACATCTACTATGTGGTCTTTTTTTTCTGCTGGCATAGAAATCTATGGAGATTCTCAGTCATCCAGGTCATGGTTGTCCCAAACATGCTTTTTTTTTCCTCCCAAGAGGCAACTGGATTTTCTTGTTTTTCTTTGAAGACGTTTCACTTCTCATCCAAGAAGCTTCTTCTCTGAGCTGAAGAGGCTTCTTACATGAGAAGCGAAATGTCTTCAAAGAAAAACCAGAAAGTCCAGTTGCCTCTTGGAAAAAAAAGAAAGAAAAAGAAAAAGAAAGAAAGAAAGAAAGAAAGAAAGAAAGAAAGAAAGAAAGAAAGAAAGAAAGAAAGAAAGAAGCAGTCCTCACCAGGAAGAAAAGTAGCCATGTTAAGAGAAACAGAAGGAGCAGGTCGAAAAATATCCAAGCAGTTTATCCAGCTAAATCGACTTGTCAATTTCAGGTTTTGCTCTAGAGAATGAAGGACACCATCTATAAAGTCAGGCTAATTTTCCAATTTCATTTTTCATCTTTTAGTGTCTCATTTTTCCGACTTCATTTCAAGCCGTTCCTGCCTCAATCTATTCCTCCTCTGCTAACCATGTGTTCATATTTTGATCCAACCTTTCTTCTAATATATGTATTTGTATGATTTCCTGAAATCTGCATTTCTGCAAAAAATATTTTCTGCAGTCCAATTCATTTGTACAGGGAGTCCTAGAATCACCACCACAATCGAGCCCAGTTGAAGAAGCTTCTTGGATGAGAAGTGAAACGCCTTCAAAGAAAAATCAGAACGTCCAGTTGCCTCTTGAAAAAAAAGCACCTTTGGGACAACTGTCTTCTGGAAAACCTCCAGTAATAGAAGACACACAACTTTCTGAGCTGTTCCATTGATTAATTCTTCTCACTGTCAGAAAATCTCTCCCTAATTTCTAGATTGGTTCTTTCCTTGATTAGCTTCCATCTATTGCTTCTTGTTCTGCCTTCAGGGGGCTTTGGAGAATAGCTTGACCCCAGGGGTGACATTCAAAATTTTCCCCTACCAGCTCTGTGAGCGTAGCTTGGTGGGCGTGGCTTGGTGGTCATGTGACGAGGTGGGTGGGCGTCACTTCTTTGCCCTAACAACCTACAAAAAGAAGATATACCAATTATTATACACAAAACAATAAAATAGGTACACAAATGTACCTCTTGGTACACAAATAATTACATAAGAGCAATAAGACTCTTATTGCTCTTATGTAAGTATTTGTGTACCACTTTTATTATTTAGTGTATAATAATTGGTATATCTTCTTTTTGTAGGTCATTAGGACAAAGAACTGACATCGACTTGGTCACGTCCACCCACCCAGTCACATGGCCACCAAGCCACGCCCACCAAACTACGTCCACAGAGCCGGTAGGGAAAATTTTTGAATTTCACCCATGAAACATGCATCTATTACAACCCTGTGATGAAAGCAATTGAGGCCAGTTACCAAAGGTGCTAAATGCAACATCTAGAAACTGGCTATCATTGATGGTGGATAATTGCAATGCAGAAATGGAGAAAGTTGTTCTTATAGGAAGATTTAGAATGGGTAAATGCAAAAAATAGGGTTTTATGAAAAGTATGCCAACACCTGTTTTAAGAATCATAGTCACAGATTTTATACCTGGACATAACCAGATGCATAAGGTTGGAATGAAATCAATTGCATAATAGGAAACAGAATAGTTCAACTCAGCCAGACACATCTAGGTGGGGACTGTAAAACAGGCTTTGAATCATCACTGTCAGATATATAGGCTAAATTTAGGAAATTAAATAGAGTAGGCGGGCCAGCAAGATTTGGCCTAGGGGATATACAGTCAGAATATAAAATCAGTACTAGAAACAAATTCAGTTCACTTAATTCATGCAAAAGTAACCTGAGGAGTTATGGAAAGAGATAAGAGATACTATGAAAATCAAAGCAGGGAGGAATATTCTAAATATATAAAAGAAGAAAAGATTCAAGTGGATTCCAGCATACTATTATGATAGTCAAAGAAAGACAAAAGATAAAAGCTCTGAGCAATAAGATGGCATATGATGATTGAATGCAGACCTCAAGCAAAAACGACTGGAAAAAATGTTGCAATAAAGAATGTCAATAGATATAAATATGATGATTTTAAGATCAGAGAATTTCAAGACTATTCATAGAAGAAATCTCACTGAGACAACTGAAGTTTTTTTGTAGAATTTTTTCTTGAAATGGTAAATTGCCAATAATAAAGCTTTAAATTCAAATCTCATGACTGAAAGCATACTTCATCTTTTGTACCATTTTTGTAAATGTCATTTTCTAAATTACTCACTTAAAAATGGTAAAAGTTGGATCCAAACTTGCCTATACATTATTTTCATATTGGCAGGTTTTTACTGGCCTTCATTTCAATAATATATCAAATCAAATGCAAATCTAATGCCTGTAAATACTATGTTTTTGTATATATATAAAATATTTATTATGTAGATATTGTAGCATTGATGCTTGAGCAACTGTGGAGTTATTTGAAACCCACGAGGTTCTGAATTAATAAATCCTTTGTAATATAGATCTAGTCAGTGGTGGGATTCAAATAATTTAACAATCGGTTCTCTGCCCTAATGACCAGCTGGGGAGGCTCGGTGGGCATGTGACTGGGTAGGCATGGCCAACTTAACGTCACTCACGTCGATGGGCGCTTCTCCTTAGCTGTTACAATGTAATAAGGGTTAACCGGAGAGGCAGTTTCTGTAAGCAGGGCAATAAAGATTAGGCTAGAAACCAGAATGTTTCCTTCCTGCCTTCCTTACAGGATTAGCCCTGTAAAGTGGGAAAAAATAAAATGAGGTTTCTTCCAACAACCGGTTCTCTGACATGCTTAGAAAGTTAACAGCCCGTTCTCCCAAATAGGTACTAACTGGCTGAATCCCACCACTGGATGTAGTAATTTATTAGTGTTTCCTATAAAACATGCTTGTTACATTGAAAGACTAACAGGTATGTATGTAATGGACCAAGGCAACTCTCTTGAAAATGGGATTATAGCTACCGGTAAGTCCCATCTTTTTGAATGAGCAGACATTAATATGTCTGAATAGAAAGGCCAAGATTGGTATTTATCTTAGTATTTGCTTTATTTATCTTAGATTTCTGGAGAGATTAAATTGAATTCTGGTACCTCAAAAATGGGAAATAAGGTCATTAATTTCTGAAATTGATGTCTCTGGCCAGCTCAGGAGACATTCTAAAATAGCTTCAGTAGACATATGAAACAACTCCCCCCATAATATAACAAGATTCCAAGAATATGTATCTCATTGTTCAGCTAAGATAAGCTATCCTGTCTTTATAAATACATGGTGAAAATCTCCCATTTTGTTACATGTCAAAAATGAACTTATTAATGGATTTGACCTTATGGATTATTTTGGGTCAAATCTTTTATTTGAGTAAAATGTTTACCTTGACCCCCCCCCTAAAAATGGTTTGTTTGGATAGTACAATTAGAATTTAACGTACGTAAGTGGGTAAGATTTTTTCTTGCTTCCCTGCAGTCCCAGTCAAACTGACTTGTTTATTAATTAAGGGTAGAACTATTTTCACTGGTTATGTGGGAAAATAACACCTGGTTCTTGATTTACTAAGTTATAATGATATTTCATAATATAACATTTTTGTCATTATTATTTTCTGAACATAGTGGTGCATTTTACATGTGGTAGAATCAAGTGTCTTGAGAAAGAATGATAACATGAAAACTAAATGATGATTTTTCCTGCAATAACTTAGAGAAGTAAAATCAGTACTATGGAATTTCAAATTAAGACTCCTAAATTATACTCACCCCCCACACTCACACACAGTTGTTTAGCTTTTGGTAAAAGATTTAATCATTGTTTAGAGTTATGAAGACCCATCTTTTTGAAATGCACATATAAAAGACAGGAGTGCTACTTCAGATAGATTGCATTATATTCTTTCTTTGCCCTACATGTGATAATTTTTAAAAATTTATTCAAGAAAAACAATTAAATAAGCCACCACTCTAAATTATATTAATCCACTGTTTTGATAATCCTCAAACAATTTAGAAGGTTGAAACCTATTGTAATCATATATAGGATACACTTTCTATGAACTATTTACAGACATGATAGAAATAGCAACTATGAAAATGTGAAGGTTATTTGCAGATTGGCATCTGTCATGCCAGAGCCTTTTTATTTTATGTGAGTGTAACAAAATGAACAAGGTGTTATGTAAGTGTCAAATACAAGGATTATAAAGTTCAAAGTAGGTTTAGAGGAAACAACTAAAAACAACAAAATTTGGAATTCCAACCTTCCCTGTCAAAAAAGCAAGTTTATTTGATTGCCAACATGCTGACATGAACCAGTGTAGATATTACAGTATCTGTCATACGTACAAACCGAAAATCTTGGGCATTATTAAAGCTTTACTTTTTGTTATTTTTTTCCTTGCAAAAGCAGGCAAAATATCTTTAAAACAACTAATTAATGGCTGGCTGAGATGAACACTTTTGAAATTTATCCATGATCAAGGGTCAAGAATGAACACACATGCTTTTTCTGATTGGCAATTTCCACATGGGGCAATTTCTCAAGTTGTGTACTAATTGTGTATGTTCCATAGAAATATCAATTCTTACAAGATGTTTTGCTGAAGTCATGTATACTTGATGATTTCAATGTAAAAATATATGAGATTCCTCATACAAACATACCAGTACTGTTTGTTTATACTCTTGCTGCACAGAATAACTTTTTAAAAAATTATTGCAATGTACTCTGATAACATAAAAGGTTGGGAGGGGGAAAGAACAACAAGATTACACGGCTACCCCTATTCTTTATGTGAGTAGTTTTTAATATCCCAGACAATGTGAAGTGTCTTGAATCAATCTTTATATAGGTGAGTCTTATATTAAGAAAGGGACTCTTCTATTTGGTGTCCAGTATTGAAGGATGGTTCAATCTATATTGATTTAAAATACAGTGGTATCTTGGGATTTGTCATTAATTGGTTCCAGGAATTGCAATAAGTACTAAAAATGATGAGTACCAAACAAACCATGGGACACATCATGTGACTCTTTGTTTCATCCAGAATGGACAATTGTCTGTTCCTTTTCCTATGTCAGCAACCTTCTCAGCATGGCCAACTTCCAGTCCACCTTTTGCACCCATTCCCTCCTTCCTTTTGCTATGAACTTCCTATCCATTCTCCATGGCTGTATTCCTCTTCCTATTGCAGCATGTTGAGTATCAAACAAATGATGACTACCAGGACAATATTTTCAAATATTGTCAAAATGTGTTGAAGCAGTATAGTACTGAGGTATTATTGTAAGAAGTCATAAACAGAGTAGAGGAGTCTTGAAATTATTGTTAATAATTAATGACAGTAGACTAAGCAGAAACACAAGATCTCTGGTTGAAGATTTCTCACTATGGTGAAATGCTTTACATATCGAATTCACTAATAACAGGAATGTATATTTCTTTTTATAATTCTATTAATATTTTTAGGTAAACTAGTGGTGTTCTTTTATGTTCTATTGGCTCTGCACATAAGAAAATGCAGTGATGATGACACAGAGATTAGAAGATAAAATATTCAATTAATCGAAACGGATACTAATCAGGACCAGACAGAAGAAGCAACTTTCCGTCATGGAAGCAATTAAACAAAGGTGTATCCTCAGGGGATGAAAGTGACTATAAGAAGTAATAGATTTAGAAGTTTTTCTACAATACTAAATTTCAAAACAAGCCTTCATAAAAAAGAATATACTTTGACCTTCAGTGAAGAAAAAGAGACACTATAGAATACATGAGAGGACACTAGATAGCCGAAGGGAAAAACTGATGCAACTGCAACTGCAAGAAGACAAAAATGGGAGGTGGTAATTGGTGACACATAAAAACAATAGATTTTTAAAAATATGCCTAGATGAGGAGATGCCACATGGATTTGTTATTTTATGATGTTCAAAGTGTTTAACTTAATTACTGGAATAGGAAATTCATAGATATTGGAGTTTTGGGTCTGAAGCAGCATAAATTCCAAGTAACTATAATGACGTAGAATACCATAATGATGTTCTTCAATTTACCTGACATTCATATATTAGTTTGTTAAATTAGTCTTCCAGTTAGATGTGCAAATGAGATTTTACTGTATATCAATTGCATTAACTTTGTGTTGATTCTGCTCACTTCTTTGTGATAGTCTTAATCAACCATGAATCTAGCATATTATTCAAAGACTAAATGTGACTCTAACTTCTCCCATGTGTACTACTAACTCTAAAATGAAAAACTGGAGGTAGATAAAATGTGTGAAAAGTTAAGTGAATGCATAGTATGGTGTAGACTCACTGATTGCCTGGATCATCTTATCATAAGGGCTTTAGATTGAAATTGGGGGGGGGGGCAATCTTCAAGACCTTTAGAACCTAATTCCAAGCAAAAACCACTAGGTAACCAATCATATAAGGAGGTAGGGAGAAAAGAAGAAGAAGAGGAGGAGGATGACGACACAATGAAGTAGAGAATGATGGAAAGGATGAAAAACCCAGCTACAAAGTAGGAGATATAAGAAGCATACCTAAGATCCATAAATGACTCAAATGCCTATACATGAATGCTCAAAGTTTAGGGAACAAATAGGGTGAACTTGAAGTACTAGTGCATGAAGATAAATATAATAAAGTTACCATTACTGAAACATGGTGAGATGAAACTCATGACTGGAATGTATGATGGAAGAATACAAAGTATTCAAAAGAAACAGACCTAACAAAAGAGGAGGAGTTACATTATATATAAAACTTCACTTCATCTCTATAGAAATCCACAAAACCAAAACCTAGAATCCATATGGATCAGTATAAAAGGAAAAAAGAATGACATTGCGAATGACACTGCTGTAGGTGCATACTACAGGCCACCCAACCAAACAGAAGAAATAGATGAACTTTTAAATAAACAATTAACAAATGTCTGTAGAAACTATGCCACAGTAGTAATTGGAGACTTTAACTACCTGATATCGGGGCGACAAACTCTGCATCAAGTGGGAGATCAAATAGATTCCTAACCAACTTAACTGACAACTTTGTCATCCAAAAGGTAGAAGAGAGAACTAGAGAAAAAACTATATTAGACCTAATTCTTATTAGAGAAGAAGTGATAGAGAAAGTTCAAGGTGCCAGAACTTTGGGTGAGAATGACCATGTCATATTGGAATTCAATATAATGTAAACAAAAGCAACAGAACATAATCCACACGGTGTCTCAAACTTCAAAAGAGGTGATTTTAACAAATTCAGAGAGATCCCAAAAAAAATCCCATGGATGAAAATCCTGAAGGGGAAAACAAGTCAAGAAGCGTGGGAAACGGTTTATGAAAAATAATGATCATAAAAGCCCAGTCTAGCACAATATCCACTAAAAAAGAAAAACAAAAAATCCAAGAAGAAACTAGCCTGGTTGCACAAAGATCTCTCTAATAAACTGAAAGACAAAAAGGACAAGTATAAAAAATGGAAAGAGGGACAGATAACTAAGGCAGAGTATCAGCAGATAACCAGAATCTGCAAAGATGAAGTCAGGAAAGCAAAGGCTCAGAATGAGTAACAACTTACAACAAAAGTCAAAGATAATAAAAATGTTTCTTTCAACATACAGTATAAATAACAAGAAAAAAGTCAATGAAACAGTCCATTTAAGCGAGAAGATGGCAAAGAAGTAACAGGCAGCAGAGATAAAGCAGAACTGCTTAACTCATTCTTTGCATCAGTCTTAACGCAAAAAGAAATTATAGCCCAACCTATCAAAAACATAACTGTAAAAGACAGACTAGAAATAAAAATTAAAATAAGCCAGAAAATAGTTACAGAACACCTATCTGATCTTGACAAATATATATCACTGGATCCACTAATGGATTACATTCCAGAGTTCTGAAGGAGCTGGCAGATGTTATCTCAGAACTATTGTAACATATGTTTCAAAAATCCTGGAAGATACTAGAAAAGTTAATAAAAAACAGGTCTACAAATATCTAGAAACAAATAAAGTTATAATTAAAAGCCAGCATGGGTTTGTTAAAAACAGATCATGCCAAACAAATCTTATTTCATTCTTTCACAAAGTGACTAAATCAGTAAACCAGCGAAATGGTGTGAACATAATATACTTAGATTTCAGTAGACTACTAGAATAGAATAGAATAGAATTCTTTATTGGCCATGTGTGATTGGACACACAAGGAATTTGTCTTTGGTGCAAGTACACTACAAACTACTTTTTGGTAAGCTAGAAAAATGTGGGATAGACAACATCACCACCAGATGGATTTGTAACTGGCTGACAAACAAGTCATCCTTAATGCTACTACATACAGGGAGGGAAGTAAGCAGTGGGGTACAACAAATTTCTGTCTTAGGCCAAGTACTCTTCAATATCTTCATAAATGACTAAATGAAGGAATAGAAGGAGAACTCATCAAATTTGCAGATGACACTAAGCTAGCAGGAATAGCCAACATCCCAGAAGACAAGCACAGGATCCAAAAAGATCTTGACAGACTTGAACAATGCGCCCTATCTAGCAAAATGAAATTTAATATGGAGAAAAGTAAAGTTTTTCACTTAGGTAGGATATACCAAAGATACAAGTATAGATTAGATGAAACCTGGTTGAAAAACAGTACATGTGACAGGGACCTTGGAGTTTTAGTGGTGATCACTTAAATATGAGCCAACATTGTGCAACAGCAGTGGAAAAAGCTAATACCATCCTTGGTTGTAGAAACAGAGGCATAGAATTAAAATCACGTGAAGTATTAGTACCATTTTATAAAGCCACACCTGGAATACTGCATCCAGTTTGGTCACCACATTAAAAAAAAGGATGTTGAGATTTTGGAAAAAGTCAAAGAAGAGCAACTAAGATGATTAAAGGCCTGGAGACAAAAACATATGAAGAATGGTTGCAGGATTTAGATTTGGCTAGGACTAAAGGAGACATGATAACAGTATTCCAGTATTTGAGAGGTTGCCACAAAGAGGAGGGAGTCAACTTATTTTTCAAAGCACCAGAGGGCAGGACAAGAAACAACGGATGGAAACTAATAAAGTAGAGAAGCAACGTAGAATTAAGAAACCTTCCTACAGTGAGAATAATTACGGTAACCAGTGGAACAGCTTACCTTCAGAAGTTGTGAGTACTTAATCACTGGTTGTTTTTAAGAAGAGACTGGACAGTCACCTGTCTGAAAGAGTATACGTCTCCTGCTTGAGCAGGGCATTGGACTAGAAGACTTCCAGCTCTATTCTGATTGAATAATTTTAATAACAACACATGAACATAGACAAATTGTGGAATACATACATACATACATACATACATACATACATACATACATACATACATACATACATGAAATTGAATATTTAGGGCTTTTATAATACTTACTGCTTTTCTGTAATTTATGTGCTGTTCAGTTCCAAAATAGACTCTGAGCAGCTTGCAATGATTCAAAAATAAAATAAAGAGAATTAAAAAAGGATGAGAAGAACCACCAAATCCCAAAGTGGGAAACAACAATTGGCAGATGCAAAGTTGTTAAAAAGTTAATTCTGAGACTTCTAATATGTTCAGAAGAAAGCAACAACAACATGTCACATATTTATTGTTGGTGAATGCAAATAAACCTGCCTCACAAAAATTTGATTTGAGTTATTTTAGGAGACTAATAACATGATTTCATTATCTCCTAGTAACATCTTTATTCATTCTCTTCACCAGTCATTTGAGAAGATTGTAGTCTTATGACCAGTATAATGTTTCAGTTTGCTTTGTTTTCATGAGTAAGAGAATCACAAAGCGGGTCTGTTTTGTTTTGCTTTGTATGGGGATGGGCATTAATGTTGAAGTATTGCTAAGAGTTGCAACCTATATTATAGACTATTTCATCCATCAAATCATCACTTTGGGTATTTGAACAAGGGTCTCAAACAAACAAAATAGCTGTGTCAGGATGAAATAGTGCTAGTAAACATTAGCTGGTGGTAAGTGTATTTTGTCTGAAAAGCTCACATGGCCTACTGCTGAGACATAAGATGACGGAGGGGGAGGGAGCCTCATAAATTATTACATGAAGACTGACCACCATCATTTAGGAGATAGAATTGTGCCATCTGCTCCTTAGGTTCTTTGATGTATTTTCCTTTTCATTGTGGAATGGAAATGACAAATCTGAAAATAACTCATTTAAATCCTTAACCTTAAGACATATAAATCACAACTATGGAATAAAAAAATTTCTCAAAGAAACTGGTAGCCCTGGTGCAATTACATTAGATTCAGAAAGAACTCCTAACAATGCACAATTGCTGTTAAAAATATCTAGTCCTCTTCAGATTCTGTGGCTGAAAAGGTGTGAGAATAGTTACTGGATCAGGCTGCAGAGAGCCAGACAAAAATGCCAGTCTTGTAGCCCTTCTGTCAGAGTGTTAACATTTCATCTTGATAGCTTAGCTTAGACTCATTATCAATTTCACTACACACACACCTCACATTGGACCCGTAAAGTAGATTACAGTCCTAATAATCAAAGAACAGGCCTTATTAAATAATTTACTGAAACCTTTTATCTCGCATACACATCCACAAGCACACACACTCTCACACTCATATATATGTTTGAAGTTTGAAAGGTGTCTGATTTGGAACCAGTGGGTAATATATTGTAAGGGGGAGTTTATGACTAGTTTGAAGCAGTATTGGGGATTTTATGGCCAAATGTGTGTAGGCGATACTTGGTTTGGATTCCTGCTCCAGGGATTAACATATTGTGATGCTTGAATGCCAACAGAAAATCTCCCTTCCCCCTTCCCTCTCAGCCCCCACCCCACAGCATCCAGAGTCCTTCTCCTGAAGCTGTTCAGTATAGGGTTGCTTTTTCCTGTGAGAGGATTAGAGAAGAGAATGGCTTTGTGGGGGGGGGGAACCAGAGAGAAAGAGAAGGAATGCTGAGAAGAAATCCAAAGGCCTGGAAATACTTCTTGTAGACAATTGAGATGAACTGCATGTTATGCAGCAGCTAACTGCTGTTGTACATACTGTAGGTGACGCTGGTAAGGTTATTTCATCTTCCCCTCTCTCTCACCCCATCCAATTCTACTGTTTTGTAATGCTGATATATAATTGCCTTTATGGAAGATATTTTTTTGGAAGAAAGGATCTTTTAATGATGTTAAGTTTATAAGGCATGGTTGTTTGTTGCTTCCTATGTAGGTGCTTAAACAAAGAATAAGGACTTTGTAAGAAGCATTATTTGCTGCTTTTGCTTAGAATTTATTTTCTTAAACTTGAGCAATGAGAGGAAGAGAGGTCATCTATAAAATATCAAGCTATCTGAATATATTCTCAAAACTATTTATGGTGAGGGAGAGGCCTTTCAGATAAATGCTCTGCAACATTTTTGATGTTATTGGATTTGTCACTTCCCTGGCAGAATTCCAGATTTCCCGGGGTATGCGTGAGAAACATATATTATGATCCACAAAGCAATAGGGGCTACTTGCCTTAGCAATAAAAACTAAGCAGACAACATATTTAGCAAATATCTTCTAAGTCTCTCCCAGAAGGGTAGAGGGAAGGAAAGCAAGGTTTTATTTTCTGGAAGAAAAAAAATGAGGTTAATTTCAAAACAGTGATGAATACAGTGAAGAATGATAAAATAGGTTGACTCAGTTCTTGCATAACTAAATGGAAAGTGACTGTTCTACCCAGCATCAAAACATACAGGTGCATTTAGAAATCTCAATTTATGCTTCAGTTTGAAACTTTTGAAAACAAACTGCAAAGAAATTAAGGGGACTGGGGCTACTGTCAGAGCCTTCTCTTTTGTATCGCTATTTCTTTTTTTAAATATATATTTATAATAAGTGCATTTCAGTGTATCTTTTTAATTTGTTTTGGCTTAACCTTTAATTGGACGTTGATTTGAAGAGAAAAGATGCTTAAATTTGATTCAGGACAATCTCAAAGGGTGGGAACATTTTTCTGGTGCATTTCATGAACAACAAAGACATAATTGCAAGTAAAACTTTCATTTTGTGGTCAGTCAGAATTCAAATAAAGAAAGCAAGAGATAATGGACATTATTTAACAGTAGTGGTTGACAGAAAATCTGGAACTCTTTGGATCTAACTTTTATATCTTTTCCAGTATTGTTTCTTTTTCATCTCTGTTTCAAGGCCCCTTAAAGTTTTATCATGTTCTTCAGCATGCATATCTGAAATACCTCTCTGTATTTCATGCTGTGAGTGAATACGTTTCCTTCTTTTGTGTGCTTCATTTACTCTAACTTTCTTTTCTTTTCCTCTTGGGGATACCAAAATAAATGTTTTAATGCTCTTATTCACATTGTTAACTAGATCTTTTGTGATTTAAATGTCATTGCTATGAACTTAGAAGGAAAAACTTGATGAGCCATGATATAGTCTTGCATAAATTAGTTTAGGAACTGAGCCATAAACAGGGGTGGCTTTTCCCCCTTAAAAACAGAAAGCTAATATTAGAAAAAAGAGTTGCCATGGAACCAGAGAGAGAGAGAGAAAAAGAGAGAGAGAGAGTGTGTGTGTCTCTGAATGAATGTTTGGAGTGCAAACTCCTGAATGTTTTCATAACTTCACTATACATTATCAGTATAAGAAAACTTCCCATTGCTTTATTTATATCTTATCTATGTTTTTCTTTCATAAGCACATACACAAACATGTAGATACCAGTATTAGCTGAACTGGTTGCTAAGGATTTTTTTCTTCCAGATTTAATCCTCACAGTATTACTAATATTTACTTAGTCACAATAGGAGTATTAAGTGAATTGCATTCATTTAATTTCAATTTTGCAACTGATAGCTTTTCCCTTTCAGGTTATTTATTGTCAATGAATTTTTATTTTGACCTTTATAATTTTACATTAGAATATATCTTTTTAGAATTTAGAATAAAATGTTTTCAACCAAATGCATTTTACTTCAGTAAACCTACATAATCATTTAGAGTTATAGAAGGATAGGCACCTGTGGACCTGCAAATCAGATTTTAGTTTCATATGTTTATCTTTTTTTTTTTGTTAAACACATCCAAAAACTGTCACTGTATAGTCATCTGGTAGTATGTATTTCTTTTTGCTGAGGCATAAAAATTTTAAATCTTTTTTAAAAAGGGAAATGGAAGATTTTAAAATATATCATTGCAAACAGAGATTTTAAGTATTGCTAAATGAGTATTTTAACTATTAAAGTAGAAACTCTGAAGTGAAAAATGTCAATGAACAGTTGAGATAATATAATAATGCCATAGGAAATATTATACAGAAACTCGGGGTTATTTTCTGTGTTTTAAGAAAAGATCTCCAAACTGATACATTTTATTTTTTCTCACTTTAGTATCAAAAGTTTTGTTCCATGAAACCAGCCTTGCTTGTGTTATATACCATATAATTGTGCCTATTGTGCTAATATGCATTTTAGTCCAGTATTGATTTATTCATGTGTATGTTTGTATGATATTAACTTTTTTTTAAAGTACTATAACAAAGCTGTGGATATTTTGGCAAGGAAAATTGGGAACTGGACAGAGTAGAGTCTTCAGTAACTAAGAAAATTACTAAGAAGCTACATTTGGATTGTATTTTTAATATAATATACTCATAGCAAGCTATGGAATGTTTCTTACAAAATGATATTTGAAGATGTCTTCTGCAGAGGAAAGGTAGAAAAACATGGTTTGTTTCTTCATGTATTATCTTCTAGGTAAATTGCAATGGAAAAAAGCACCATTGCTTGATACAGACAAGATCAAAATAGTATTTTTTGCACATTAAAGTTAGAATCAAGAAATAATGTATAATGCTTGTTTATTTTAATTCACATCTTGAACTTACTTGGTATTCTCTCAGGAGATGTTTCCCCCCCCCCAAGGAAAACAGCATGGTTCACATGTATTTTCTATTTTGATTGGTACCTCTATTCCATAGCTATTTTTTAAAGAGAGAAGACTAAGTAAATGCTTGCATAAGCTTAATTTTATGACTTTTTGTAATATATCTTCAAAGAGTATGATGGGTATCTATAATAAAGATAATATTTTCTTGTGTTGTTGTCACCTCTTATTCCAGAAGATAAGCATCTTTCTTCCACCTGCTCATAGAGTAGCTTTTTTCAAACTTGGCAACTTTAAGACATGTGGATTTCAACTTCCAGAATTTCGCAGGTAGAAAGGATGGTTTCAGTTTTTCTGGTTGATTAGGTATGTGGAAGCAGTGTGTAGGACATGGAAGGCTGAGGGCTTGGGTTTCGTTTTTGTTTGTTTTATTGTTTTATTTAATTTTGCACTATGAATTGAGAAAGAAAGAAAACAAAACCTGGACGGATCTGCTTTGCACTTTGCTATCTAAGGGTTTGGAGTGGAAATCCAAACAGTGTAGATGACATCAGTTCAATTCTTTATTTTATGTATAGTTTCAGCGGTATAGCAACTAAAATGTTACTTTTTTTGATAGCTATTCCCAAGTAATTTCTGATAATCCTCCTTTAGGCACAAGGACAGCTGGGTGACCTTAGAACAGTCACCCTCTCTCATCCCTAGGAAAGATGCAATGGCGAACCACTTCTGAAATCTTACTGAGAAAACTGCAGGGACTTGTCCAGGCAGTTGCCGGGCACCAAGACTGATTCAAACTTACTAAGAACAAACTGAACTAGAGATGAAAACATTCAAGACATATCAAGTATTAGGCCTTATGAACTCCAAAACAATAATTAGCCAAGGTTTTATTTTTCAGGGGGGAAAAAGTTTGGATATGTAATATGAGTTTGCAGCACGCCCAACAGGCTGAGATAAACTCTGCATATTAGCAGCATCTATAGCAATCATTTAGGCCAAAATGGTGACATATGCATGAAGATGTAATTATGCAAATGCCACAATTATATATTTGCATCTGAACATACGATGTAAGTACACAAGTCACAACATTTAGTCTTATATCATAATTTACATAATTTATCCCTCTGTGAATTCTCATGCTGGATATTTAGAAAAAGTAAATGGATGTATGACAATATATAATATAACCTTGGTATATTGAGAATCGTTGTTTAATAAGTTGCTTTCTATGCCTGCCTAGGACTTTTTCTAGAATGTTCTTATATGGACTTTGTTTTTTAAAAATAATTTTTAAAAAGTCTTAATTATATATTTCTCAGTTTCATTCAGTTATACTATATCATTTTAAAAGGTTGAACCAATGTCCTTAATATACAACGAGCCCTTTTTGTAGCCCTTTTTATATTGGTATTGTTTGTTATGGTTTTAGTATTGCCAAAGGAAAAACATAGAATTTGCACAACCTCTTTTACTTTCTATACTTCAGCATTTTTCATTGTTTTTACTTATCACTAAATGAAAAAGGTTGAACAACATTACACTTCAGATGTTATGGTGTTTTATTTTTCCTACATTCACAACAGTTAAAAGATGACAATACTAATAAAATCCTGAGATTAAAAAAATGAAAAGTGATTTGTAACTCTGATAGGACTAAATAAAATTAATTTAATGATCCTGAGGATTTAGCAAATATAACTTCTCATTTGTATAAATTTATATTTAATTTTAAGTTAAGTAAATAATTCCTCTGAGCAGAACTACCGGTACTTTTAAATACATGTGCATGAACACTCATCCAATCCTTTCCAGACACACTATTTAACCATTAAGAAAAAGCAAAACAAAAATCTGTTTTCACATGGACTGCAGCTATTGTTTCTTATGTCTGGTCAGTAATTAGACCTCAGATGGTGAAGCAATTTCAGAACATGGTTTACCAATATACATGCAAATCCAACAGATTGTGGTAGAACCATGATTAGCATAGTCTCATTAACATCTTAATTAGCATCCATCTCAGCATGGAGCAGTGGTGACTATCTTTGGAGTCCTGAGAATGTTTGTTTTTTTCAGGTTTTTTTTTCATATCAATTGTTGAAAAGTAGTAATCCAGTTCTAGGAAAAGAAAGAGAAAGAGCAAGGCATGCCTAAAATAATGAATCAAGGGCAGTACACATGCTGTCCATTCTAATATATAACAGGACTGTCAAACTCGCAGCCTATGGGGTGGATGCGTCACGTGCTAGCCACGCCCATGCCTGGTTAAGTGAAGGGGAAAAGTCCCAATACATCATGTGATGCCGCTGTGATGCCGCCGTGACAACATGAGTTTGACACCCCTGTAATATGGCATGAGTTATCTGCATTACTGAGGTAAAAAGTTCATTGTGTTGAGAAGAAATAGAATAGAATTCTTTATTGGCCAAGTGTGATTGGACACACAAGGAATTTGTCTTTGCTGCATGGGCTCTCACTGTACATAAAAATACAAGATACATTTGTCAAGAATGATAAAGAGTAATAATTTTGTGAGTGAGATGAAATATTCAAAAAATGAAAGGCAAGATTTTTCCAAGTTCCTCATTTCTTATCTGAGCTACAAGTGGCATCTTAGCTTTCCTTTCTATTCATGAGTATTTACTTTTTTCCAAAGCAGCTGAAACAATACTAGAAGATTAAATTATTCCAGAATAACCTTTTTAAAATGTTCATTCTTATAGATTTTCTATGTAGCTTCTGCTATTCAAGAAATAATCTTCATTTCATTGTAAGTACCCTACATGATTAGAATTTCTTTTTTACTCTTTTTTTTATATATACAGCACTTTTGGTTCTTAAGTCTCAAATATACAGGTAGTTCTCAACTTATGACCAAAATTGTGCGCCAAATTTCTGTTGCTAAGTGAGACAGTTGTTAAGTGAGTTTTGCCCCATTTTACAACCTTTCTTGCCATAGTGGTTAAGTGGAGCACTGCAGTTATTTAGTTAGTAAAATAGTTTTTAAGTGAATCTGGCTTCCCCATTGAGTTTGTTTGTCAGAAGGGCCCAAAGGTGATCACATGAGCCTGGGACATTGCAACCATCATAATTATGAGTCAGTTGCCAAGCATCTGAATTTTGATCCGGTGACCGTGGAGATGCTGGCATGGTCATGTGAAAAATGGTTGTAAGTCCCATTTTTCAGTGCCATTATAACTTCAAGAGTCACTAAATGAACTGTATAGGTTGAGGACCAGCTGTATCTACATGTTTATATATCATTGATGGCTAACCTTTTTGCCATTGCGTGCTAAAAGAAGGGGGAAGCGGGGGGTTGCACATGCGTTCCCACACCCATAATGCAATTTCCTCCCCCACGCATGCACACATAACCACCCCCACACTGTCCCTCCCCCCATGCATGCACACAGGACTCAATCTGGTTGGCCCGGCCTGTTTTTTGCCCTCCCCAGGTTTCAGGAAAGCCTCCTGAAGCCTCAGGAGGGTGAAAAATGGACCCAGTGGGCAAATGGGAAGTTCAGAAAGAAACTTCTGGTTGGGCCGTTCGGCTGTTTTTCGCCCTCCCCAGGCTTGAGGAGGCTTTCCTGAAGCCTGGGGAGGGCGAAAAATGGCCCAATGGGCCAACCGGAAGTTTGTTTCTGAACTCCCCCTGCCCTCTCTGGAGCTGACATAGGGCAATGCCTTGCATGCCCTCAGATATGGTTCTGCATGCCACCTGTGGCACACATGCCATAAGTTTGCCATTCCAGCTATATATCATTGCCAAAAGTAGAATAATTTGAGCATCACTCTATAGTATTATTAACAATAAGGCCAAAAAGTTGCAATGCTTTTGTAAGTTCAGTTGAGATATAATTAGGAAGTAGAATAGCCTTTGTATGAAAGTATCAGAGACAGGTTTAATATTAGCTTAGGATAACTGACTAGATTACTAGATTTGGTATTCAGAAAACACTAACATTTTTCTCCAAGCTAATAGTTGTCCATATTTTTGCATCCCAGATTTGGTAGCTCTATGGAAAGCATACAATAAAATTAAAGGGACAAGATGTATTCCACTCTATTCTCAGAGTCCCAAGAATTTGTAGTCAGTAGCCACTAACTGGCTTCTTTGGCACAAACATCCACTTTTAATTTTTTGGCACAAACATCCATTTTTTATTTTCTCAAGGATTTCTTTTGGCAATAAAATTGGGAAAAGTATTTTAGATGTTATGTTTTAAGAGTTCTGAACTGTTACCAGTTTAGTGCAATTTACCTAGTATTTTATGCCTACTTGTACTAGTCATAAGGCAATGGTTAAGTAAGAAAAATAATGGAACAAATAGTAGTGAAAATAACTGCAATATTTTGCTTGATGAAATTTCAAACATTCCAAAATGTACCAAATATAACCCTGTAGGAAAACTAAACAAGAAACATGGAAAAACCTATGAATTTAATAGATAGTGGCGTAAAGCAATCCATCTCCGAAAGGTTCTATAATAAGGTTTGGTAAGCCACACATTCTTGTGGTTTGAAAATTTAAAGTATTTTTCTTTCATCTTTAAATATGGCAGATAAAAGCCTCTTTTGTATTTGCAGCAGCAATGTAATGCTTGAATTGGAAAGCTGTAAGAGTGATCAGCTGCCTAACCAGACATGTAAGAATTGCTTTGCTAGAATACAAGATAAATCCAATAACTATTAACGGCCAACTCCTGGAAATCTCAAAAGCAAAGTATAAAGGACAGAACCATGCTATATAGTTTGCTTCTTGTATCTTTTATAGGGATGTTCCATTTTAACTATTACCAGAGCAAGTCTTTATGTACAGTCAGTTCTATTAATATATTAATGCTTTCTAAGATACAAAGATTATAGAATTTTCTTTATACACTGCTTTAAGTTGTTTGGAAGAAAGAAAGAAAACTCCACAAAATTAGTCATTCCAGTTTTTGGAAAATGCTACTAATGTTTCCCTTTCTTCCTGAATTTGGGGACTCCCAGTTGAATGCTTAACTGAGTGTAGTGAGTCCAGTTTGGGAAAGGGTATTCTATTCATTCAATTCTCTACCAATAATTCTCTACTAATAATTGTATTTACTTGGGCTTTTTGTACAAAACGTATGTGCTTCTCTTTGATCCAACATCTAATCGGGAGGCAGCCAGCTTCTTGGAAAACACTTCACTATTGGGAAGGATGGCTGAAGAAAGTTATGGCAAGGCAAGGTGTTTGCCTTGCCTTATGTTTGTTTTTGGAGGGGGAGAGTATTTTTAAAGCCATGTTAGGCCTCTATTAATATTTCTACTTATCTTGTGTGTGTTTCCTGACTAAGCAATAAATTGTTAACTTGCTAAAATTAGGCAGTGCTGTGTGAATGATTACAGAGACCCATAAAAAAGGAGCTTGTGAGCTATACTAATTAGTCCAACTCTTACTTATTAACATATTCTTTTTTCATGCATTTTTTACTCTGTGCCTTTAGCCATAACCTCAGTGTGGATGACCTTAAATTTAAGAATAACAGGCATTTTCATGTTTTTTTCTGCTTTATTCTCAGTTCATTTTCTAGCATAAAAATAATTATATATTTTAAAAATCAATAATAACCGTTCACCTGGCAGTACTGATTCTTTAAGAATGGGCTAGAAATCCAAACACCTTAATATCAGAATTAGATCTCAGCTTCCCTTTCATGCAATATGAAATCATGTTTAATGTCTACTGTTCTGTGTGTTTCCATAGGTAGCCATTCAATGGTAGTTATATATGGTAATATAGCTATCTATCTAGGAAAAGTATCAATACCAAAATAAGTGTATTTATATATACTAACAGACTTGGTTGACATTCCTAGGTCAAAAAAATATAGCAAAGCATATCCATCCCTCTTCTTTTGCTGAATTGATCATATTTCTTTGCAACTGAGAAATTAATCTGACTGCTCAAGGTCATAAGATTCAGCTCCTTTGTTTTAATAGCAGAGTCCAGATGATAGATTAAGAAACTAGCACAGCAGCCAAACCCTGTCTGGGTTCAGAAACTTGTGAACTTTCTTTGATGGTATTGATCACAAAAATCAAAAACATTTGTATCTGTGATTTTCCCGGTCTCCCACCAAAACAGTAGTCTTAATTTTATAAGATAGTATGGTTTCAGATCAAAATGAAAGACATGCACATTTAACATTATGAATCTGAAACTTTTCCCCCCTACATAATAATATGTGCAAAAGTCCTTTTCTATAAGGAGTTTTCTGCTTAAGAAACTCCTTAAGGACTTAAGGAGTTTTCTAAGGTATTTTGAATTTGCAATAGTTCCTTCATGCATGGGACAGTGATACAAATCATTGTCAATATAAATTGTTGCACCTGGTGATGTAGTCATAAATGCCCGGAGGGCACTTAGTTGGGAAAAGTGTCATGGAAGGTTTCCAAAGGTCATGGAAAGGTTGAAACTGACAAAAAAATATCTTGCTTGTCTCAAGGCAACAGTGAGGAATTTTTCTGTTTGAGATAGAAGTGGGAAAGTCTTTGTTGGTTTCATTCACCCTATTTCAGGTATTGATATACATATGTTCATCTGAATATTTCCTCCACCAGGAATCCATACATCCAGGTACTAGTATTGCTGTCTTATGAGATTATGAAAAAGTATCATATTTTCAAGGAATAAATGAAATACACTTCTGTTTAATTTTTTTCACTGAGTAAAAATTCAATACAGAACAGAAGTATTAACGTGGTTTTGTTAACATTGTTATTTTTATTTTATTTAAGAAATTAATTTGATTGTCCAGCTTTTGTATATGAAAATCTGTGTGGTATTCATCAATGATAATAACAATAAAATGGCAGGATAGTAACAGTGATGGACATGATACTACTATGACAAAAATGTGGTGTCAGAAATCCTCTGTATTATGCTCATAGGTAGTTGAATTATATAGAAAACAGAGGAGATACATAATGGCATAGTTTAAGGAGAAATAGAGCCTTACTCCTTCAAGGACCAATATGAAATTGCAGGCATGTCTTAGGTTGTGATAGCCTACAGGTATTGGTAAGATGAAATTGATCTGACCAATTACAGGCACTATATAACACTAAGAGTGGAAAGTAAAATCACACAGAGCTAAACTCCGCAGGATAATATCCTCTACACAAATCAGCAGCAGATGTATCAGGGGAGACTGAAAGATTGATGTATAAAGCTACATTCTGATTGGTTTATCAAATAGAACTAATGAAGTTGTCTATTGTACTTCCAAAGATACAGAATTCCTCAGGGAGAGCAATACAATCAAGAAAGCCCCACTTTATTTATTTATTTATTTAGTTAGTTAGTTAGTTAGTTAGTTAGTTAGTTAGTCAAGCATGTGTTAGATAATATATATAAGTATAAACATGATTTGAATACATGAAATGAATACAAATAAAAGGGAACATTAGGACAGGG